>VICI01003954.1:0-11962 GCA_019593645.1 Akabosia matsudoensis
ACTGAGTTGAAGACAATTTCTCTGTAGCTATTGTAACCCGGTACACACATATTTTAATTGTTTGCTTCAACACTTCCTTCATAAACCCTGAGTATTTCCATTCCATTTATATGTATCATTCTAATAGCCAGAGTATGGGAACATTTTAAGTATAAAGGCGAACATTGAACCGTCGTAAAATTATTCACCAAAAATCATAAACTGGCCTGTTTTTGGTGCATTCTATATGTTTTTTCTATATGTATTATTATCAAAATTTTAGTTACAAGCGGTCAGGACTCTCGATACCTCCCATTTTTGATTTATTTCGTTCAAGAAAATCATGACAAGGGTGCTTCCATTCCATATAGACCCAATCCAAGGAGCACTAGATTATTATATTGGTGAGATGGGAAGCTGGTTTCCTCTAGTATAGGTCCGTGAAGGTGACTGTGTGTATATAGCATACGAAATTATATTTACAGGGACACCGCGAGACAGCTCATTAACCTCCAATGTCCAATGTATTGGAAGGTATTCATGGAAATGCTCGAAATGGTTTGCGTGAACGTTTCAACAACAATGGCCGGACAAGGAGAAAGTCTTCATTGGACACCTTGTCTCCGGCTAGCGTGTCTGTACACTGCGTCAGGTAAGAGCAGTTCGTACAAGTTGAAGTTTCTATACAAGAACTGGCTAGTAAAAACGGAAAATGATAAAATGGGAAATAATTGTCAACTACTTTACGATAGCACTTGGTAGGGTTCGATCACTCAGAGCAATGAACTAAGTGTGACGATACTCAACAGTTCGCGACCTATTATAGCATGGCGCGTCGAGAAATATTTCTGATTGTGAAATATTTAGTTCTTTCCGAATATTTTGCTAATTTGACATTTTGGTGCATTTTGAATAGGATAAATATCATTGTACTGCAGGAGTTTTTTTGGTCACTTCTCAGTTCTGAAACGATTTTCTCTTTTTCATACACATTTGTAAGCATCCATGTCTACCTGTTTTGTTTCCTGGTACAAAAATGTTGTCAAGATAATTCGTGTTTAAGATATTTACCTGAACGTCAAGATGTTCCTTGGACTTAATCTTATCAAATTGTCTACATATCTGCAGCTACAAAAATAATTTTGCATTACCACCCAGAGTAGATTAATAGGTTATCTTCTATCTCCACATTACTAAGTAAGAAAACTGACCCCAGCAGCGTTCACAGAGAGGTAATCTGGTCAAAAGCCAAACCGCACATATGAAAAAATCATGGCACAAGGTCTTGTTTCATAAGCTGCTCATCAAGCTAAATGAGTAAGCAATTACGTTGTCTTTCTTACTTTTTCCAAGTAGATATTCGCTCAAGTTTCTTTGTAGCAGAGATAAGCATAACGTTTGCCTGTATTTGCCCGCTTATGTTCTTTCATTACATTCGTAACGATAAGGTGCTTCGATACACGATTACTAGGATTAATCGTATATAAGATTCAGTCGTTTCGCTGGCTCCAAAGAGTGAAAAATGAGACTTCAGGACCGAGTTAACAAATTGCCGGACCATGTCCAATCGTTCATCCAAAATTTGTATTCAACAAATACAAATCATGTCTCGTATTCTGACCGTCAGCAATTTACTGCCCAAACTGAGGATAATTTGTAAGTTTTTATGTTTGTTTTATTTCTTGTGAAAGCTTCAATGTTTGCAGAATTAGTTGAAATTTTGTTCGTGTTTCTTAGCTTGAGAGAGTTTGCAAATACTATATTTGTGGGCAGTGACTCTTATTTTCAAAATGCTACCATTGAATTCCGCGCCTACTCAAGCGTGTCAGATTTGTTCCTACGCTTTGAAAACGTCAAGGCCTGCCTTACCATGGAACGGTGCTTCGTACAGAATTCTACTCAGACAGACACACTTGGAACAGCCCTTAACGGGCTCAAAGTTTACCTCGAAGACGGGACAGCCTTAAGACACAGGATAAAAGAAAACGATGATTTTTTAGAATCTATAGCTGCATTTGGTAAATACAATTATTTGTAATGGTCACAATTGTATGAAACAAATCCAGGATTTGCTGATATGAATAACAGATGTGGACATGCCAAGATGTGTCATCGAGTCAGCCCATTGGACGGGATTGTTGAAGGCGTTTACAACAATATTTGAGCAGCTTCTAGAACATTTGAGAGGTTCAGTGAACAACTTTAAATACGATCAGCGGCAGGTTGCCAGTGGGGTTCTTAAACATCCTTCGATTACCTTTGAGCAGCTTAAGACTGCAAGCTTGGGCTTCGTAGAAATTCTAAGCACATTTTCGTTAGCGATAAGCTCGCTCACAAACGTTGACACGCAGCTTTTTGAAGAAGAAGTTAAAAAGTTTCAGCAGGAATTACTGCATATCACGCTAATTGTTGAAAAACAGCCATCCTGGCCATTTGTATTGAACAACGCAGCTCGGGTCCTGGATACAATCAAAGTTACATCTATGATCGGATATCGTCTGGGCTGTCATTTAACTCCGACTACAATGACAGCTTCTATCGTTCAGATGAGCAAGATTTTACGCAACAATGGACAGCTGTGCTCAGATGTCAAGCAATTTTCGTTTAGGGTTAATAAGGGCTCTGAGCCAGAAGACAATCAATGCGGAAGTGCTACAGTGTCGATGGATCCCGTTTACAACAACTCCCTAATGTCCTTTACATTTTCCAAGCTAAAGCCTGTCCAGCTTGCAGGAAAAGAAGATTCGAGAATTAAAAAAATGGAAATCAAATGGTGTCTTTATTTTGAATCGAATTTTACATTAAACTCGGAAAATGTTCGTGTGGAATTGGTGTCCATGCCTGTTACCTTCTCAACTCATAGCAGTCAAGATCCCCTAGCTACGGCAGCCATTTTATGGGATTACGCATTCGCTAAGGTTGGAAATTCACTCGAGGTTCCGGACGAGGCCCCTTGGGAAATTGTGCAAAAGATTATAAGCAATTGCTTTCTAAGGGTCACAGGAAGGGGACCTAACGAGGAGCAGCTGAATTATTTAAAAAAGAAAGCGTTTGGGTGAGACACTATGAATTTCAAGGTCAAAAAGTCTCGTGCTATGCAGTTTTGTCCTCTTTGTTTGAACAGATCCGCGGAGGTTCCTATTGATGAGAACATTTCATACCAAGAGCTATGCAAGGTAAAATTTCCTGGAAGAGACTTTACTCCATGGGATTGGATATTCGGAGCCATTAAGATCCTATCATTGGACTCGGGACTAAGTAAACTCTGGAGAGAATGTCGATTTCATGGACTTATGGAGAGAAAGCTCGCTGACGATCGTGTTCAACAAGGGCCACCAGGGGCGTTCATCATACGATTTGCGGATAGCATGGTCGGTGCGATTACTAACGTTGTCAAGTTGTCTAAACAGGGCGACCTGAAGCATGGTAATCCTAAAGACTTCCAGCATCAATTGATTCTAAGGACTTTAGCTGAGATAGTCATACAGGACAGAGATATGAACTACCTGTACAACTCTGATGGAATCTTTATTCCTAAGGATGAGGCATTTGGATCGTTCTACTCGGCCAGTTCGGTACGAATTATGGATGGATATGACGGACTAATCCTAACCTTCGCATGAGGTTGTTGTCTGCGGAATAAAAATGACGGCATTATAATTTTCTCCAGCTATCGCAAAATAAACTATTAGCAAATTAGCAAACATCCATATTTAATCAAACCAAATAGTACAGTGTAGATCATTAACAACGCACTCTGCCTATGTCAGTAAAAAACTTGATTCGAGTTGAGGTTGTCTGTAAACGGGACAATAATAATGCACCATCAGAAAGTTCCATTCAAACGTGAAAATAAAGCTCGACTCCGAGACATGGAAAGATGAGAAAATCGAATTGCTTTGGATGAATTTGAAGTAAAGTAATCGTAGTAGCATGAAATCGGCAGTTTCGAGTTTTAACTACAAATATTATATGTCAATTACGTTTAGGAAAACTAATATTTTATTTCAGCATAATTTTACTTTCTTCATTTACTTTTAAACTTTTGAATAACAACTGTAAGCACAAAATATAACACGATGTACCCCAATAACGAAACGTATCCAAGCCATACATTTGGATGAGACAGCGGCCATCCTCTTGAAAACAGCGACCTCATAGCTTCACTTGTTAAAGTACATGGCAGCCCATATGCAATATACTGCAACGCAATCGGCATTCCCTCCAACGGCCAGATGATTCCGGAAACAAAGCAGTTGGGAAAAAATAACGCCATTGCCAGCAACGCCGCCTCGATTTCTTCATTGCACAAAGAGCCAATAAAGAATCCCATCGATACTCCACCAAATCCACTCATGATGAAGAGCAACATGACAAGAGCCTTCGAACCGAGTACTTCAATTCCAATCAGGATATTTAGAACTAAATAAGTTAGGCATGATTGGGCTACAAGGACGATGCATTCAGTGCATCCGTACGCGAAAAGAACCTCCCATGTTTTAGTTCCAGCGACAAGGGACCGTTCATAAGTGCCTTGTTTCTTTTCGTTGATGTAGCGAATCGAAGCAGCAATAATCGGGAAGAAAAATAACCAACTACAAGAAAACAAATTTAAAATTCAAGACAAGAATTAGAAGGACATTTGAGTTGAGTAGATGTTATGCATTTTGAGGGCGTTTGAGTGGAAGCCTTAACTTTTACTTGTTTATCCTGAATTGCTTGCACAACGATTAATATGGACGTTTGAAAAAATGCATTTTTAAACATTTTGACGAGAGACCTGTTCTCAATGTATCCAGAATGTGTAAATAAAATCCAAAGATTCCAACATGTGAGCAAGCAGACTGAAAACTTTCCTTTCTATCAATTCATGCATAATATGTTACCATCCGAGGGGAGGGTTCTGAGTTGGAGACAAGTCACCCACGCACCACTCAAACTCCTTTAATTACCTTCAAATGACTGAATCGGTCGTTTTGCAAAGGCCGAGAATGTAACAATAAACATTGGTGAGCTCTTCTTGAGAATTCCTATCGATTAAAGCAATGCTTGTATCCACATGATTTCATTTACGCATTCTGGAAGCATTGAGAACATATTTCTCGCCAGATTTTCATTTTTAAAAATGCATTTTTTCAAACGTCCGTATCAGACGTTGTGCAGGCGATCTGATTAAATGTGATAATACTAGTCGTAAGCCTAAGAAACATGATTATGCACGATACCACATTTCTAACCATTAGAACATAATTGTAGAAGTTATAAGGCATCTGCGACCAATTACCCTGTTAGGGTAAGAAGAGCAGAATGTGTTTGTCTGAATACCTGTAAACATCCCATTTTCAATGGAATAAAGCACTACTATACTATACTATACCCTAAAAATGAATAAGGTCCTTTAAAAACTTACGCGACGGTTATGCTTGGCGCAACAAACTCGATAAATTTGGTATCCTCCGTTCCAAATATCGGATCATGGAAGTTAAGTGTGAATTCTGCTTGTCGTTCATCAAATCCACATCCTCTCAAAATCCCCTTGGCGTAATCCTCAAATCCATCGTTAAACTCTTTCTTAATCTTATTAACAATATTTTTGCTTGTCTGATCCATCTTGACAATTATTTCGGATTTGTTAAAAACATCCTGGTCGATATTTGATCCGCTAGACGATCTTTCGTAAAAATTTTGCGAGAACTCTTGAGGAAACATGAGGTATCCCCAAATGGACCCAGAGTGGACTGCCGACACAGCTTCCGCTTCGGAATTGTACTGTACAAGATTGACAACTCCGGTGGGAATGTTTTTCAGGTATTGACAGCTTAAATTCTCGACATCACATTCGTCCAACGGCCGGGCTGGAATGGAGAGACATTCAGTGAGGTTTGGAAACTCAAAGTTGACCACGCCAAAGTCGAGATTTTTCGGGTCGTCTTTGAAGGCGATACACATGACGAAGATAATGAACGCAGGCATGATCACAGAGAAGAAAAATAGCCTGCGAAACCATAATAAAAAATTATTTTCAGCTTCGCAAATATTTTCTGAAGGGGGAAATCTGAGAAATAAAATGACAGAATTACAGAAGGTTTCGAAACAAGACGACCAGATTTTTATGGACAAGGGATTTAACTCGCTGGGCCGAAGCCAGAAGCTGTTCATTGGTATCATCCTCACCGGCGGGTGGAATGACTAAACACAATTTAAAAAATGTGTCATGTTACTTCTAGTTTAAGACATTCAGCAAGAGTCACATAAACTCTATAAAAAGCCGAAATGTTTGGGTCAATCTTCTATCTTACAAGGCGTGTCGTCTGGCTTGAATTCATTATCAAAAGTGAGTCCATTGCCGAGTTTATTTGGTGTTGATGTGGTGTTGATCCGTTCAGACTCGTCTGATGAATCTTGTTTGCACAACTCGAGAACTACGCTTTCCAAGGAAGGCGTGTTGAAATGTTGGAGCAGCTTTGATGGATCTTGTTCCACTAGCAATCGTCCTGATCTCATAATGCCCACACTCGTCGAGTCCTTGGCTTCGTCAATGTAATGTGTTGTGATGAGGACTGTGGTTCCACGTTCTTTTGAAAGGCGCACGAGATGGTTCCAAATGCTAGTTTAATAGACATTAACAGTTTTATTTGTCACGGCTTTTTTTAAACTGGAGGAATAACTTACTGTTCACGAAGTAGCGGGTCAACTCCAACAGTCTACAAACAACGGAAAAGATCAACATGTAAATATCGTCTTAACCAGTTAAATATTCAGTTGCAAAGCAATTTGATTTTAGTTAATAACTTACAGGCTCATCCAGTATGAGGAGATCAGGGTCATGAATGAGTGCAACTGCAAATGAGACTCGGCGGCGTTGACCCCCACTGCAACGCCGATAAAATATATTTTTAAACGATACCGGTTGGTGCTCTTACAGATTCGCCCTCTGTGTGAACTTCGATTAAGAGGAAAGTGTATATGCATGTAGTATTCCTTGAATTACCTCAATGTTCCTACTCGTCTCGAGCTTTCCGGAAGCCTGAGTAACTGTGTCAAAAATGCAATCCCTTTCCTTGCCGCCTCCCTGTCCATCCCGCACAAAGTTCCAAAGTAGCTCAAAGTCTCAGCAATTGAAAAGTCGCCGTAAAGGGATGTTTCCTTTTTCCATAATCACGAACTAATTAATATTTTGTTCATAAACGTCGCCACTACCTAGACGTTGAGTTACCTGCGGCATGAATCCAACTTGCTTTCCTTTTACTCCCGGCTTCGCTCCGAAAACAAACACATTTCCTGCATTGAGCGATCTCACTCCGACAATGCAAGATAGAGTCGTTGTCTTTCCACATCCTGAGCTGCCTAACAAGCTGTATCTAAAATAATTATTTAAAAAATACACCATTTAAACTGCGCGCCAGCTATTTCTAACATGTTTCCTAAATATGAAGCCTTTTTACTATAGTATATGTGTATTACATTTCTCCTCGTTGTACTGTTAAATTTAAATTATCCAAGACAGGAACTCCTTTTTTATACTCTTTCGATGCGTTTCGAACAACTACTGCGGGAACAGTGTCGTTGGGCCTTGACGGATGCTGAACCTCAAAAACTTCTTTTGGTTTTTGCCCACCATTTCGGCTTCCGTAGCTGATTCGCCGTAGCTCTGCCATTCTGTCAAGCGTCTTCTCTTGCTAAACGCTAAATAAAAGGCTTGCAATAAATTTTTCGCAAAAAAATTGCAGGTTTAAGGCAATATTGTTTTTTTTTTTCTCGCAAGCTATACATGCAATGTGCAGGAAAGAGGCTGGCCAAACAAGTTTATGAACATGAGCAAATCTTGCTGCAACATTGTTTTCACGCGGAGTGTTCGTGTCTCTTTGCAAAAAAAAAGTCACAAGCCAAGCGAGAGCAGGACAGGATCAAGTCATTAAATTTGATAGCCAAACAAAAATATCAAGGATGGAGTCAGGCCTTAAAATGGTCACATGTAAGGAGTTTTGGGATATTGTTAGAAGGCTGCAGAGCTTATAGCTACAGTCGCCACGGAAAAAAATTGTTGATGACAATGGAAATGTATAGACAAAAAAGAAAATATGGGGCAAAGTGACACTTTTCTGTATTTTCGCATTTATTGCATGGCTTACAAGCTAGAATTGATTTTGATCTTGTATTGTCATTACAATATTCATGTTTGTCATTTTAAGAACCCAAAAGGGAGGCATAATTGGCATGATCATAAGACAACTCTGTAGGATTATAGATAAGAATATCTTTTATGCATTTTTAATTTGCAGATTTATTCCGGACTGGTTTTTGTAACATGTTTCAGGCATGGGAGTTGCTGGTCTCCATGGAAAATACATGGACTCGATGACTGGACCGATCAGTTGATATTTTGCATTTATTTTACATTTTCACTCAATAAAATTATTACAGAAATCTATTGCAGGGCGGGTGCGCACATGTTTTTATGATTATGATTACTTTCAAATTTAATACATACTTTGTTTTGCGATTCATATGCGTATTCTAAGTTCTAATTTCCACGTTCACTTGCCTTTCAGTCTCTGGACTAATACAGTCAGCACAAAGTACAACATGATGTATCCAAACAGCGACACAAATCCTGGCCAAACGTTTGGATGTGAAAGTGGCCAGCCTCTTGTGAAAATTGACCGCATAGCCTCCCCCGATAATGTGCATGGCAAAGCATATGCAATGTATTGAAGCACAACAGGCATTCCCTCGAGTGGCCACAGTATTCCAGAAACAAAACAGTTTGGAAAGAACAGCGACATTGCGAGGAGTGCAGCTTCAATTTCTTCATTGCACAAAGATCCGATAAAGAATCCCATGGAAACTCCGCCAAAACCGCTCATGATGAATAGAGTCAGAACGAGTCCTACTGATCCGATGACTTCTACTCCCATTATGACTGTGATGACGAAATAGGTTAGCAAGGACTGGGGAACGAGAACGATGCATTCAGTGCAGCCATATGCAAACAATATCTCCCAGGTTTTAGTTCCGGCAACAAGGGAACGTTCATAAGTGCCTTGTTTCTTTTCATTGATGAATCGGATGGAGGCTGCGATAATTGGGTAGAAGAATAGCCACCTGCAATTTTAAATAAACCGTGGTAACGTGCTAATAAAGCATTGCAGACTGAAATACCTAAAAAAAACCTATAAGGCTGGGATCTTCTGGAACCTTTAGAAAAATATTTGACGTCATTAGGACTAAGTGTGTCTACATTATTACTAAAAACGAAATTAGGGACCTTTAGATACCGAAAAACACCTAAAAATCTATTTATCGGCTACCAGAGGCTCGCAGCTACCTGGGTACCAAATTTCAGACCAAAGCGGGCAAAAAAGCGGTAGTAGAAATAAACGAATTCGGGCACCTGCAGGTACCTGAAAACACATAAGTCCCTTCGAAAGCGTTTCTCAGGGTCCCAGAGAATATCTCAAGCTCCCATGTAAAATTTTATGTCATTTTACATATTGTATCACCTATTATGACGTCATGTACTCGTTGTCATGACTTTATATATTAACGGCCCCTTACTTACATGACAGTTATACTCGGAGCTACAAATTCGATAAACTTTGTTTCCTCCGATCCGAAAATGGGAGGATCTTTGTAGTTCAGTGTAAACTCTGCTTGTCTCTCATCGAAAGCGCACCCTCTCAGAATTGACTTGGCGTAATCCTCAAATCCATCGTGAAAGCTTTTCTTCACCTTGTTTACAATATTTTTGCTTGTTTGGTCCATTTTCACAATTATTTCGGATTTGTTAAAAACTTCGAGATCAATGTTCGACCCGCTTGACGATCTTTCATAAAAGTTTTGTGAATATTCTTGGGGAAACAGGAGATATCCCCAGATGGAACCTCCGTGAATGGCATTCACTGCAGCTTCTTCTGTTGGGTAACTATAAAGATCAACAACTCCTTTCGGTATATTTTTTAAGAATTTGCAGCTCAGGTTTTCCACGTCACATTCATCCGCAGGGCGAGGTGGAAGACTAATGCATTCAGTTAGATTGGGATATTCAAAGTTGACAACTCCAAAGTTGAGATGCTTCGGATCGTCTTTAAAGGCAATACACATTACTAAGATAGTAAATGCTGGCATCATAACTCCAAAGAAGAACAATCTAAGAACAAAAAGATAAGATTACCCTGTCAATTAGCTTCACGCAGCTAAATAAAATATTTAAAATTAAAATACCCTATTTTTTATTTACAAAATATTCCTGAAGAGAATAACGAGATTTTTGTGCATCAGGGACCGTATTCTCTTCGCGCTGTCCATTCGGTTTTCATGTGTCTTGTCCATCTCTGCCGGTACGGAAACTACGCAAACCAATCCCGCAGAATAAATTTTTGGAGACATTTTCATTTAAAAACGTACTGGTTTCTTTTGCTTACAAGGGCGAGAGTCAACAAGACTTGTCATTGCCATGCTCTCTTCTCCTGACAATCCCGGCACTGTGTTTTCATTCCCGTCTGTTGCATCCTTCTTGTACAGCTCAAGGACAACGTTTTCGAGCGAGTCTGTGTTGAACCGTTCGAGAAGCTTGGCTGGCTCTTGTTCAACTAAAAGCCGGCCGTATCTCATGACGCCAACTGTTGTCGAGTCTTTTGCTTCATTGATGTAATGCGTGGTGATGAGAATAGTTGTTCCACGCTCTCTTGACAGCTGAACAAGATGATTCCAAATGCTATTTGGTATAAAAATTATGTTAAGAAATAAGGAGTTTAAGTCATTTCTCTAAAATTTGCCGGGGAATTACTGTTCGCGTAGAAGTGGGTCCACTCCAACAGTCTGATCAGTTTTTTTTACATACAAACAAATATGTATTTGGAAATTAAGGAAACTTCATGTGTAACACTGGTAGCTGTGTAATTCATGTAATGCATTATCTGTCTACCGGTTCGTCCAGTATCAAAAGCTCTGGGTCGTGGATAAGAGCAACGGCAAAGGACACTCTTCGTCTTTGGCCACCGCTGAAACAAAAGAACACCGTTTAAAAAAATATATTCTTCTGTTTTAGGTCACTAGTAAGAAGATTGTTCGTCACTATTTTCTAAATGTGAGCATCGTATTTTGTAATTGTAAATGTCAAGCAAGCATTAAAATCATTCAACCTTAACGTTCCCACTTGTCTAGAACTGCCAGGCAAGCTCAACAACTGTGTCAAATACGCGATTCCTCGTCTTGCCTGCTCCTTGCTCATTCCGCACAAGGTGCCAAAGTAATTGAGCGTTTCTCCGATGGAAAAATCGCCGTACATTGAAGTATCCTGTTTGTGCATTTGTGCATTTAATTGTGACGTCAAATTTGGTACTTCTTAAAACTGTTGCAATTTTCATTCCTCCTCACCTGCGGCATGTATCCAACCTGCTTCCCCTTTGCTCCTGGCCGAGCTCCGAAGACGTAAATATCCCCGGCATTTAAAGAACGAACGCCTACTAAACATGATAGAGTTGTGGTCTTTCCACATCCAGAACTGCCAAGCAAACTATATCTAAAAAAGCAAAAACGACGTGTGAATGTGTAGATAACTTGCTAATGATTTTCCCATTAGTTATCTTTTTCAGTTTTATTTGAAATTGCATGATGACTTACATGGCACCCCGTTTCACAGTCATATTTAAATTTTGAAGGACCGGAACTCCCTTTTTGTAGTGTTTTGATGCATTTCGAACAACAACAGCAAGTTCTTCCTTCTTTTTCACTGCCATGATTGGGTAGCACTCTTTTACGACAGCAAAACTTTATCGAGTTTGATACACTATTATCCACAAGAGCTACAAAACTCGTCGTGTCGTTACTGCTGTACTAGCAGCAGTGAACTGGAAGCTGTTACAAAAACCTATATGATTTTTTCTAACGGTGAGGTCGTGGCTAAAATGATTTAACCTTACGTAGCAACACCTTTCCAAAGGCTTAAAGGGTTCGACGGGCGGATAGCACAGAAAACGGG
>VICI01003955.1:0-11962 GCA_019593645.1 Akabosia matsudoensis
ATGCATGCAAAAAAGTGTTAATTAGCTCCATGCATAACCTTTAGGTCATATATCTAAAACATGAACACAATTTTGCTTCAACAAAAGTCACTGACCATTGACTACTTTTTGGAAGAGGAAGTTAGGTCAGCAGCATTTCGCATCTTGGCCAGACATCATATCTTTTTCTCAATCCTCTCGAATTAAACGTTTTGTGTGTTTGGTTGACCTGGATATAAAAAACCGACATTTTAGCCGGTGCAGATTGTGGACTGCGAGGGCAGTTGGTCGTCGCTGTTGCTCATAAGTTTTATTCGCTGGGGTAGCATCCTACATCTGCGCATGTGACGTTGCTATTTTCACAATTGCTTGAGTCTTGACAGCTTATGAGCTAGATTTACCATCATAAGTTATGCCGAAACATGTCATAGGTTCAGAGTCCCTAACGACAAAAACAGAGAAATAACATGTCCGTATTATATTTTTATGGTGTAGCCTAAAAACTCCTGGAGGGCAGAAAACTGATTGTCTTCGACGCCAAACCAAAACATGCAATCACACATTCAGCCAGGACTTCCTTACACAACGTGTGCGATTGGTGAAAATACATGTAAAATATAACAGTAATCGGTGGCTTGCACATATTTGAGGTATCATGTCTAAACTAGCTACATAATTTAGCTTGAAAACAAGTCAGTGACCGTTGAGTTTGTCTTGGAAGAGGGAGTCGGTCACCAGCGAAAATCTCTAACGCTTTTATGCGAATTTAATATTGGCACATCAAAAAAGCTGTCTGCCCTCTTCTGACTGCAAACTTGTCAGAATTTGATTCCAATTCGATCGTCTGTTCACATGCTGCCTGTCTTCGCTAAATACTCTATTACCAACGCGCTTCAAAATATTTAGTTAGGTTGGATAGGTTAACATGGATAGATTTTCTGTGCTGTCACTTGCCCCGTTAGCAAAAATAATTATATTTTTGAATTTTTTGGACTTGACCCCTGTGTGCAAACTAGACTTCCATTTCTAAGCTTTGAACTCTTCGTCGTTTTCTCCTTTAATAACTGGTTAGTATAGGTGGTGGCGGTTGGACGTTCTTTCTTCACTTTTAGAATTGTTAAAATATTTTCCTACAGGACTGGAGGGAGTTGCGCCCCTCCAGCTTCCCCGACTGTCGGACAGACATCTGGCGAAACCAGAGATCTGACCAGAAAATTAGAAGAGGAAAAGGAATCCCTGAGGCTAAAGGTCGCCCATTTCGAATTACAAATACGAGAGGGTTGAGCCAATTTAAATTATTAGTGGGAAATAACAGAAATAAGTGACAACAGAAACGGCTAAGAGCTTCAACAGCGTTTCATTAAGATTTTTATAAATTTTATATTAAATCAGAGAGGAACCCGACTGTATCCCAAAATTGTACTGGAAATAGTTGATCGTCATAAAGAATGGGTTAAAAGCTTGGCCTCACTGTGCCAGCAGATTGGCCAATTGGGAGATAAGCTTGGATAAGCAAGATGAGATTCGGAAGCACATGGAGAAACTCTGGCACAGTTGCATCAAGTAAACAGAAGGAACTGGACACAGTTGTACTGTTGAGTTCCTTGTTGAAGTCATTTCCAGGTCAAAGACTGACGCTTCTGGAGTTCAGCGCTCAGATTCAGAGGTAAATTGTGGCTCTTCAAGTTCCGCTGGAATTACAAAAGCAGCAGAAGAAAGTGTAGCTTGATCTAGAGGAGGCTGAAAATAATGGGAGTTCCAAGAGCACAACGTAAGAAAAAATGTTCAAGTGTTCAAATAACGCTATCTACATAAATGAAATGCCCAAAAATAAATATTTGTCCGTATATGCAAGAATTATGACTGTAATTTAATTTCTTAATTTTGTTAAGCTGGAGTTGCCACATCGAAAAGAGTATTCGTCACTTCTCACTTCTCAAATGTAAGCTTAGAAAAATATCATAAAGTACGCAAAAAAAATCCGTTAGAGTTTATCCCTTTATTTGTACAAAAACATGGTAACAAAATTACAAAAATATTTCTAATGGTATTTAATTTTCTATATCAACTTCCTCTTCATCTGCGACAACTTCTAATCTAATCACATGTATACTTGGTACTGGTAACGGAGATGTTTTACAAATTTTATTTTGAGGTTCTAACGTGCTAACTGTATGCTCTTCAGGGATCTTGCGCTTAATTTTCGTGCCGGAATCATTTTCAGCTTTAATTTTGACAACAACATTTTGATCATTTTGAGAATTGGCCTGACACTCTTGACTTTTCTCGAAAATAATTTCCTGTGCTTTTTCACAAACGCTCATCCAAAACAGAGCATTTTCCCTCCACAAGAGTAGTAACTAAATTCAAAAGCTCTGTCACTCTTGCATTTTGAGGATCCTCCATTTTACAATTTATGACTAGGTTTTCCACAATTCTGCCTATTTTTGTTTTCTCGTCGTTTAAAATCTCGATTTGCCTTTCCAGCTCAATATTTTCGGAACGTAGCCGGGCTTCAGCTTGAGTAACATTCAGCGCGCATTTCCGGGCGTAATCTGTGAGGCCTTCGATTAATTCGTCACGTTCTTGTAACTCTGTTTTTAACTCAGTCAACTCATCTTGTCTTGAACTGTCGATTTGTTTGCTCATCTGTTCAATTGTGGCGTCATTTGCGGAAATTTGAGTCAGAAGATTCTTTTCTGTCTCGACTTTCTCGTCAACAATTTTTTTGAGGGTTTTCACTTCCTTAATAACATTTTTTAACTGTCGGATCACGAAGTCGCTCTTCTGTTTTTCCTTCTTAGACAAAAACTTGTTGTTCCATTTTTGCGAAAAACTTTCTAGGATGCATTTTATACGATTTAAGTCCTTTTTAAGAACATTTTCTGCTTGACGCTTTGCATTGTACCTTAACTTGAGAGCGTCGTGATCTAATATCAATCTCTTGTACTTCTTATCTAATATGTTGTTAGTTTCACTTTTATTGAGCTGAGCTTCGATCTGATTATCTTTAGGTTCCAGCTGATTGTTTTGAGTTTCCAGCTGATTCGTTTTAGTTTGCAGGTGATTGGTTTTAGTTTCCAGCTGATTACTTCGAGTTTCCAGTTGATTATTTTGAGTTTCCAGTTGATTATTTTGAGTTTCCAGTTGATTATTTTGAGTTTCCAGTTGATTATTTTGAGTTTCCAGTTGATTATTTTGAGTTTCCAGTTGATTATTTCGAGTTTCCAGCTGATTATTTTGGGTTTCCAATTGATTATTTCGAGTTTCCAGCTGATTATTTCGAGTTTCCAGCTGATTCTTTTGAGTTTCCAGCTGATTCTTTTGAGTTTCCAGCTGATTGTTTTTAGTTTTCAGTTGATTGTTTTGAGTTTCCAGTTGGTTGTTTTTAGTTTCCAGATGATTGTGTTTAGTTTCCAGCCGATTGTTTTGAGTTTGCAGGTGATTATTTTGAGTTTGTAGGTAATTATTTTGAGTTTCCAGCTGATTATTTAGAGTTTCCAGCTTAACAGACTTGGCCCAGTAGTAATCCAAATCTGACTGTTTCTTGGCGCATTCTCTTTCCCTCTCACTTAATTTAACTTTTAGCTGGAATATTGTCTGACGTGCTTCAGTAGCTTCTTCCTTCCAGTAATTTTCCATTGGAGTTGCTTGTATTCCGGGGCAGCCCGACTTATCTTCAGACCAGTTTTGTCGCTTGTCCATCCTGGTATCTTCAAAAACTTGCAAAATCCTGCAATTTTTTTATAAAAGAGAAGAAAATAAGTATTCAAATTTTTTACAGTTGCTAAATATTGGCGGATGTCTTACAATCATTGTGTTCTGTATTAAATTCTGGAAAATGTTTTTGAGCCTATTTCTATTAGAAGTGTAAATCACAATTTTTGAAATATTTGGAATAAAATTTATTTATTCTAACAAAACGCCAACTGACTATGAAGTAAAATTCTAAGAGGTAACATGTTCAAACACGGAGAAAATATTCGCACTGAAAACAGATCAAATCAGGTAAAGGTAACGCAAACGGGTCGGAACTGTGTGTGAAAACTGCTGACCAGCCACCCTTCTTCAAGATGCAAGATGAGCAGGCTCGAGCCCAGTGAAAGATAAGAAAAACGTGGACGGATCTTAAAGGGAATGCATATTTACACAGATCTCACAACGCACACTGTAAATAAAATATATTATGTGAGCATGGGTATGTATGGCACGCATGTGACAATCTCTGCTTTAATATTTGCAGCATGAGCATGAACTTCTGTGCAACTATTGTGGACTTGTTTAAGCATGGTTTACAGTTGAGTAAGATATACATGTACAGAGAGCTCAGGGAATATCTCCCAACAATACAATACATACAATACAATATGCCAATCGTTTCTATGCATGCATGTATATGGGGTCAGTATGCACGTATTTTTTTGCACGACGGGACATAATTTATTATATTATTATTGAAAATCTGAAAATCGCATTAATCTGTCAAAATTAATTTAATAAAGTTATGGTTATCTAAGAAGAGTAGTTTCAGTTAATTTTATGATCTTGACGTACGGGTTTATACGAATAATTCAAGGTAAATGAATTGAAATTATTTGTTTACAATTTCAAAAAAGCCTAGAAACCAAAAAGTCACCCAGTTTTTCCCCCAAGCCCTTCATTTATTATTGAAAATCGCATTAATCTGTCAAAATTAATTTAATAAAGTTATGGTTATCTAAGAAGAGTAGTTTCAGTTAATTTTATGATCTTGACGTACGGGTTTATCATGTTTGGCCGAGAATTCAAGTGGCTGTCAGCAATAATTTATGCCTGCAGGCACTGACTGCACATATGTATATGCATGTGTAGAACGGACAGGCATATTTTATAGCTTTCCCAGACACAAATACTTTCCACGCGGGGTTTGAGTTCGGGAGGTTGTTTGCAAAAGTCCTAATAATGCAAAATAATTTCCTATTTACGTAACATAGCCAGCTAAAACCTTTTTCAGGATTTCGAATTCAAATCGATACGACAATGATTCGAGTTGGTATCGGCACTGGAATGACTCGAGCTTAATACGAGAAGAGAATGAATCGAGGTCGAATGACCACGGAAGCGACTCGAGTTTGCAAGTACAAGACAATAAAGGAAATTTTGTTGTCAAAACGAAAATTTTCGAAATGGTGGAAAGGGTGACGTGTTGTTATGAGTTCGAACCCTTGAAATAGAGTTTCAGCACTGTTTACTTAGGCTGACCAAGTTACGTAAACAGGTAGTTATTTATTGGCTTTTTCAAAAAACCTTTTGGAACTCGAACCACCATAGAAAGTTGTTCATTATATGCAGGGAGTTAGTTTCAGAGCTCCCTGTACATGACAACGAAAGATAGCTTACAACAATCTGCAGGATTGTATTGAGGTAGGATGAGAAACATGTTTTTATAAATAGCGTGTCTAGTAGCTCGCAAGAACTGCGACTGGAAACCCAAGGCATTGTTCTTAGCCGCTGCGATTATTTCTTTCTAGCTTTAAAAAATTTTGTCGTAAAAATACATTGACTGACGGTACACGGGGTACCCTAAATCAATGTATTTTGACAACAAAAATTTTTAAGATAGAGTGAAGTTCATCAATCATACCGGCTCAAGATAAATATCTTGGGTTTAAGGGAACAGTAAGCTAGCCTAAATGTCACATTCCAGCGTGAGTTGTAGCGTGTTGGAACATGCACGTCTTTTCTTCTAAACATGAAACTAACTTAAACGGATATTTTCCATGCCCAATCCACGTCTTAAAAATCCTTTCAGTTTTTTGTAAATAAGAAACAATTAAATAGAGGACAGTAAAATTACAAACCTTTGTATGCAAAACATACCCTATGGCGACCCTAAGACCTAACAACTTCCGCAGCAGATCTACCTGTCTTCCAATGCGCCAATAATGAGGTACAGACAATTATTGAATGAAGCGTATTACTTAATAAAGCATTACACGACTACGCATTGATATGCAAAACGAATTACGTAAAACGCATTAGCATTAAAAACGCATTGGACGTATTAAGCATTAACGTAAATGGCATTCTAAAATTTAAGCATTATGAACTAGGTGGTCAGAATATACAGGATATACAACTTTAATTGTGACTATTTTTGAATTTTGGCAAATCTCACATTGTCAAGGCATCTAAAATCATAATAATCTAGCACTAAATTTTTTTCTACTTTAAATATTTTTTCTCATAATATTTATTTTATAAGCATAACAATTATACAACTTGGGAATCCTTGTTTTAAATGTCCCGTCACACAGCCAAGTTCCACACATTGCAAGCTCCTAAATTACTTTGTCAAGTAATGCTATTGTGGTGTTAGGCGCTTATGCAGCTAACTAACACTTTACATAATCAACGATAAGGCTGTGGTACTATTGATAAGCTAAGCTTTTATTGATCAGGTGTTACATGTATCAAGTCTAACGTCGGAATGAACTTGTGTGAGTCTCGGCTCACTGACGGTTCGGCTTTACACAGCTTGATTTGTGTTTGAGGCTTCGCGTAATCTCTGATTACCCCAAACACCACAGCTATATTTAGTACAACCATATTCTTCTTTAGCCTACCATCCAACCATATTTAGCTTCTTAATGCGGAACGGATATGTAGCCACGTTTTTTAAAACAAAGTACTTGAATCTTCCTGGGCATTTCCTATTGCAGCATGCCCAATATTGAGTAGATCCATTTTTACTCTTACAATTTAAAGCGTAAGCGGTTTCCCTTTTTGGGTACAACTAAAAGTGACTGTGGCAGAACAGATATTTTATTCGTTTATGAACAGACACTTCACTGCAGAACTCGCTTGTTTGAAGGTTTTACTAAGACTGAGACTTAAAAAATTGCAGCAGGAAAATAAGACTAATACTTTTTTGAGATAATGCTAATTACGGAAAATACGTTTTGCATATAATGCTTGAATTCCATGAATGCCTTATCCGTGTAATTCCATTTGCCTAATGCGTTTTGCATATCAATACTTCGTCAAGTAATGCTATATTTAGTACCACCGAATGAAGGTACCAATCTTAATTTCGGGATTGGTTTTTTAACAAACAAACGAAATAAACTCGCATACTTACAAAAACGTTTCACACGGGAACAGTTTCACGACAATATAGCCAGTAAACAGGTGTGAATAAAAACAGCAGATGACAATATACCCGGGATTGATAAACTTTTAAAGACTGAGCTTTAGTCTAAGTCCAAGAATAATTTTTCCAAATTGTAAAATGAGCAGAGAACAAAAAGTCACGTTGCTACTCTTCAGATGGCTTGTACCTGAGTGCTGAAAAAAAGAGTATCTTCTATGGATTATATGCAAACGCATGTGAATTGCAAAAAGGTACTCATAAGGTACTTATAAAGGAACGAAACTTATTTAGAAGCAATAAAACTGAGTATTTTGGAAAGGATTATTGGTGCATTGAACCACTTCTAAGCAGTATCAAAAATACTTACCTTTTGGGATCCCATTGTTTCGAAATAAAAACTACATCGAAGAATATTTTTATACCTACCTACAAAGGGTCAAATTGAGCGTATTACTAAATAAAGCATCTTACGACTACGCATTGATATGCAAACCGAATTACTTAAACCGCATCAGCAGTAAATAGCATTTGACGTATTATACACTACAGAAATGAATAAATAAGGCATAGTAATAGTAAATAAGGCATTATGAACGAAGTAGTCAGAATATACAGAATATACAACTTTCATTTTGACTATTTTGTTCCATAACTTCAAACAAGTTGTTTGTCTGTGGAAGATTTTCTAAAACCCTATCCCTAATATTCCATTGGGGGGAGGGGGGCAAAATGTAATATGAAAAAAATCTGTGAACTTTTAAAAGTCTTCATGCAGCTAATTGGGTAAGACAAAACAGGTATTTTATTCGTTTAAGTACAGAAACTCCACTGCATAACTCGCTTGTTTGAAGGTTTTACTTAGACTGAGTTTGCGAATTGCAAAAAAATTGGACTAATAGCGTTTCTAAATAATGAATATTACGAAAAATGCGGTCTGCATATAATGGTTAAATCCCGCGAATGCGTTATCTGTGTAATGCTATTTGCCTAATGCGTTTTGTATATCAATGCTTTGTCAAATAATGCTATATTAAGTACAACCCAAATTGAGATTGCTTTGCATTATGGAGAACCATAGACGCTGCGGGAGCCGCAAGCAGCAAAATAAATCATTAAAACTTGCTGCTGATCACATGTATCCCCGAGGAAAAACTGCTGCTTTCGGCTTCTGCGGGTTCTGCGTGACTGAGGCTTAAGGAAAAAATGTGGGGATTCCACAAATGTCTGACATTCTGAAGTTTAATAAACGACGGCAAAACACACTTGGGTTTCTGAATGTTCTACATTTTCTTGCTAGCGCTTTATAAATGCGACGACACAGTCAATGGTCCATTGTTTTGCGTCAATCCATTAACATTTCTCTACTACCGGAAATCATAGAAAATGATGTTATTAATTAAGCACTACATTTTATCCACAGTTTATGGAAAGCCAACTTAATACTCGTTTGAATAAATTTTACTTCCCAATATTGTTAAGTAAATTTGTTTCAAGATGATTTTGGCTGCAATTTGGACATTTTATTTGCTTGCTGATATTCCAAACGTAACTGCCATTGGGATTGACACGTGCTCCTGCCAAGCCGTACGAAGGTATATCGTGCTTTTCGACGATTTTCAGCGTATTTCCGATATCCGGTCGACACAAACTTTTGTTTCGAAACTTGCTCGACGACTGCGGAGTCTT
Source organism: Akabosia matsudoensis (assembly GCA_019593645.1). Lineage (NCBI taxonomy): Eukaryota > Metazoa > Arthropoda > Collembola > Entomobryomorpha > Paronellidae > Akabosia > Akabosia matsudoensis. Next base: position 8,798 of record VICI01003955.1, read on the forward strand.
CACGCCGACAATCGCGTGGCAGTTGGCACGTTTTCCTCCATCCGAAGTAGCTTCGCTGATTCGCTCTATCGAAAAGGGCATGCGTTTGAACAAGCCATTCTCGATTTCAACATATTTCCAGCTCAGTCGTCCAATTTAGCCACGGCGTTCGGACTAGTTCAGCAGTTAATTAAAGAAGCAACCGACACTGTGAATCCAATTGCGACCTTGTATATTATTTCGAGCACGGGCCTGAACGAGACGGATCGTGCCGCTGTCAATGACAAAATTAAGGATCTCGCAAACTCCAAGATATATCAAGGATTCACAATCAGCACCGAAGATGGGCTGGACAAGGAGATTATTGAAAAGATAACTAAGGACGGAAAGGATTGGGTGGTTAGAGATGTTAGTCAGCTAAGTAGTTTGGTGCTAAAAGTGGGAATGAAAATGTGCGCAGGTTTGCCAACCAAGGAAGCAGTAAAATGGCCGACAGTTCAAGCCACTTTGTCCGAAAAGGAGGATCATCAAGGTATACATTTTGCTGTGTTTTCCTTTCCTAACGACGCTGAAATTCAGGCTATGAGCCTGATAAGCTTTATGAAGTAGCGAAAGCTGCTTTATATGATCGTCTCTTCTGTCTGTCCGTCCGTCCGTCTGTCTGTCTGTCTGTCCGTCTGTAAGCTTTATAACTTCAAAACTACGAGGCGCTAAAGGTTCATATTTTCCATACATACGCGTCATTGGACAAGGGTCTGGCTGACAAAGTTTCAAGTTGTCAGGTGGTCACGTTCACGAGTCATGGGGTGACGAATGTTGACGATAATGCTTCGTAAATGGGGGAAATTTTTTATTGCATATTTCGATAGTGCCCGTTGAGTACAATAATTTTGCTTGGGAAACCTGGATTTAATTTCGTCACGTTGAAGACTTACGGGGTGACGAAAGTGACGATAGTGCTTCGTAAATGGGAAAAAATTTTTTACTGCATATTTCGATAGTACTACTTGGGTACATTAATTTTGCTTTAAGAACCTGGGCATATTTTCGTCACGTTGTACATGGTACGAGGGGTATGGGTACTTTTGTACTTGGTAAGAGGGGTATAGGTATTTTTGTACATGGTTCGAGGGGTGCGGGTATTTTTGTACTAAGTACGAGGGGTGTGGGTATTTGTGTTGATGGTTCTCGGGGTATGCGTATTTGAGTTCATAGTTCTCGGGGTAAGAGTATTTCCGTACATGTTACGAGGTGCATGGCGCTTTCGCTACTTCAAGCGTTCGGTGTGTAACGGGCTGGTTCAGACAGAGATTGCAGCAGCTGAAAATTGCAGCTTTTCCTTAAAGAATCATCTGATTATTTTAATGTTTTTTTTGCTGCAAGCTGCTGCTCTGTGGGAGTGCGTTCTTAGGCTCATAAGGCTCAACAGGCTCAACATATTTTCTGAAGAGTCAATTAGGGACACATTTATATTGTAAGGCTCACAAGCTCAAGACTTTTCCGGAAAATATGATGAGCCTCTTATTGGACCTTGTGATCCTTACAGGCCCATCATAGTTTCTGAAGCGCCAATTAGGGGACCCTTTTTGTATTTTAAGGCTCACAGGCTCAAAACCTGATCAGTATGATATGTAAGCCATTTTTAACCTTGCGAAAAAGTGGGGAGCCTAACTGTGCTTTACAGGCCCTAATCCAGCCTGGTTGAACCTTACAGGCCCTAATTCAGCCTGATTGAAGATTACAGGCCCTAATCAAGCCTGATTCAACGTTGCAAAAAATGATGAGCCTATTTGAGCTTGTTGAGCCATGTAAGCCTTACAGGCTCAGAGCTTGACTTGTAGTTTTATTAGGAAAGGAAAGCACGACCTAAGTTTTCGCATTCTTAGTATGCACATTATTAAGTAGCGAAAGCTGCTTTATAAGATCGTAAGTGCTGTCTGTCTGTCTGTCCGTCCGTCTGTCTGTCTGTCCGTCCGTCTGTCCGTCTGTTATCGCGAAATCTTGAATACCCTATGATCTCCAAATCTGAAACTTTGCACATGGCACCAATAACTACTGATGTTGCTTGCCACAAGGTGCGACTCGTTTTCGTCAACAGTGATTGAAGTTAATTAATGGAGAAGTTAGTGTATTAATATAGTGAAGGTGATGTTCACGTTCACTATGAATCGAAGTGCATCAGCTCCTGCAACGTCAAATAACACAGTTTACACTATATTTTTTGTATTATTTACTTTTCTTTTTCTTGTTTACTCCAGTTACTCAGAAACAGCGCATGCTCAGCACTGAAACCAAACGTTCGCGCGCACTTAAATGTGTAGCTTGCTCCCGCAACTTCACAAACACGGTTTATCTTATTTCTCTACTAGCTCACTCCGGAATCGTTTGATGCTCAGAAACCAAAAGTTCATGCGCACTAAAAACCGCTTGCTTGCTGCTTTTTCACGCAAGCAAAATGTATACTTGATAAAACGTAAAATAAACAACAACAGCTGCTTCTGTCAACGTTGTTTTCTACACGCAATCTAAATATATTATTCAAAATCGTTAGTTAATTACCTGTTACTAATAACATTAACAATTTTCACATTTTAATAACAATTTTCACAAACCATGTTATCAATTGATGTTCACCGTTAAGTTGTGTTTTACTTAATCCAATTGTTGTGGAAACTAGTGATCACGAACCAGATTTCTGTTGACAGGTAATTTAAAATAGATTAACGTAAATCGTAAATCCTTTGTAACCAAAGTGCTATTCAATATTTTAAGTCCTTAGTGGTAAGGAGGACGTTTCAATATCGACTTGCGTTATTCATGTAATTAATTAGTGTTTGACTTAGTGTTTTACGTACCTTGGACACTAATCAACATTGACCAGGTTACATTTGTTTGTTTGTAGATTAAAATTAATCATGGGGAGACCAAAGATGAGCGATGCCGAAAGACGAGAAAGGCAACGTAAACGAATGAGAGAAAGACGCCAAAACCCGTCTGGAGCGGCAACGAGACACAACGGCTCACCAAATCGCTCGACAAGATCCTGAATTTAGAACTCATGAGCAGCAACGAAACACAACGGCTCATCAAATCGCCCGCCAGGATCCTGAATTTAGAACTCAGGAGCAGCAACGAAACACAACGGCTCATCAAATCGCCCGCCAGGATCCTGAATTTAGAACTCAG
>VICI01003956.1:0-11961 GCA_019593645.1 Akabosia matsudoensis
ATTGAGTTGCTTACCTGGCTGATAACCTGTAAAGAATTTTCACAATCTTTTCTCCATTCTTGTCAGTCTCTGTTGCACTTCTTGCAAGACACACCAAGAAGCCAGTGAAAACGCATAGGACAACTTTCACCGCTTTCATTCTTTCTTCAGTATCATCACACGGACAGGAGAGTTTTCCAGTTGAATCTGAGCTAGATAACGGATTAGCTGCGTGACTCAGTTAAACATGGTGACGATGAGCTACATGGTGCACACAACACATCCATGTTTGTTGCCAGTCAAGGTCAAAAACTGCGAGCTCATTATCTCGACATTCCATATCTTATATTAACCCGATATGTCACATCGTCATATAAAAATATAAACGTTATATTCTATTATTCATATATATATATATGCCAAACTACATAATTCATAAAGCATTTTTTAATCATGTCGTAATATGTCCCTACGAATGCTCATGAATGATTTGCGATTTAACAGTTTCAATGAGCAAGGTTCAGTTTGCTTTACACACATTTTTTTTCATGTCGCTTCTTTTCTGTTTACCTGTTTTTGTTTTATAACTTTTTAATGCATTTTGAACTAATTATCCTCATTTATTCACAAGCACAGCAGTTTGATAGTTTTAATAAAAACGACATGTTTGAAGCTTAGTTGCTTTTACGACGTAATACATGTATCCTAATATATAAATGCATGTACAGTCAAATCTGTCTATAAGAGGCACTCAAAGGGCGATTGGAAAAGGTGCGTTTAATGCAAGAAGATGTCTTTAATTATAGCTGGAAAAATAGACGGAATACGGTTCGGGCGACAGAAATGTTGGCTTTATTAGATAAAGTCTTTTATATGACTGCCTTTATTTTATAACTTTTTAATGCATTTTGAACTAATTATCCTCATTTATTCACAAGCACAGCAGTTTGATAGGTTTAATAAAAAAGACATGTTTGAAGCTTAGTTGCTTTTACGACGTAATACATGTATCCTAATATATAAATACATGTACAGTCAAATCTGTCTATAAGAGGCACTCAAGGGCGATTGGAAACGTGCGTTCAATGCAAGATGTCTTTATTATAGCTGGAAAAATAGACGGAATACGGTTCGGGCGACAGAAATGTTGGCTTTATTAGATAAAGTCTTTTATATGACTGCCTTTTATAGACAGATTTGACTGTATGCAGTTACAGTGTGCCTCATTTTTTTTCATGCTGCTGTTATTACGAGGCACACACACTTATGTATGTCCAGACCACTAATCAAATCACTAATTGATTTAATTCGCCTAAATTACCCGAGCCCTGGCTCGTAACTGTAACTAAATGAAGCCCAACTGTAGGGCAGTTTTTTGAAGCATTTTTTTTTTTGCTTGAATGCGCTAACGATTTTGATGTAAATTAGGCCAAGCATATAAAAGAAAAATCAATGCAAAATATACTTGAACGATTCCTAAATTCAAAATTAGGAGTCCTAATAATCCATCTACTTTTTGTGTTCATGTAACCGTTAAAAATTACCTCGATTAAAGTTAACCGCCGGTTTTTTCTCTTCTATCAATTTCTCCCTCTGTTCCAGTTTAGAATGCACCTGAAAGCCATAAGCCTCCACCCATCAAATCTCCCTTTAAAATGCACACGTTTAGTGACTTCATGTACAATCTGAAAGAACTCCAGTACCACGCCCAGCAGGCCTTCCACCCGATTCCCTTCTACTGGGACCCCGTCAAACTTGTTTACACGACAAGCGTCCCCTACAAACGCCGCTATTTGCGAGAGTACTACTGTCTCATTTGCCTCTACGTTTATGTCACTGTCCAATTCGTCCGGCTGACAGTTGTCGACCTCAACCAAGCCGACGTTTTGTATGTCGTCTTCATGGCCCTCAGCATTTTAGTCTTTGGGGATGCTGCCGTCTTGTGGAATCTCGATGACTGCGTGTCAATCAGTAACAAAACTATTTTCTTTGCGCATCGCATTTGCAGTAAGTTTTAAAAAAACCATTTATCCCTTAATTAATTACAATTAATAAACATTTTTTCCTAAACTATGAAATATATCCAGACGAATTTCGAAAGGGCTACAATCCGAACAAAAACCGGTCAAACTGGCTCTGGGACCGATTGTCAGTTGCCAGCATACTCGTGTATTCCCTCGCCGTTCCAATTTTCTCTGCCCATTTCTTCCTGTTCCCAACGGACCCGGTGTACCCCGTCCGGTCCCTGGTCCGTCTTCCGATTGTCGGCCCTGTTGCCTACATCCTTTACAGTGTCTGCAACGTCTATTTGGTTTGCAAGGTTATGTGCTCGTTTTACTTGATGATGGACCATATCTTCCTAACTTACTTTGTGTTTTGGGAGCTTCTCTTGCACGAGACTCGTCTGGGTCGGGGAAAGTACAAAGTGTCCGCTAATCTACGCCGGCTTCCGACCCTCACGCGCGTCCACAGGACGCTCCAGATATTTCTCGGGCTGTACACGGAGTCAATGGGGATACTGTTTCCGGTGGGGCATGTTGTCGTGCTCAAGCTGTCCATGTACAGCCAAGTCAGCTTGATTCGAAAGTGGAGCAAGCTGGACAACTTGACTGTCGCCATTTTAGTGTTTGCCTCGACAAGCGGACAAGCGATTTGGTTCTTTGCGCTCCACTACTCTGGCGACATGGTCACCGAGAGCAAGCGAACTGTGTCGAGCTGGAAAGGGCGCGAGTGGAGCAGTCCGCTGGAGACTAAGTTTATGAAAAGGTTTTACAAGTCGTGTCGCCCGATGACGATTAACTACCACAACGTTTATATTCTGAAACGGTCGTCGATTTTGAGGTTTCTGAAGAATGTTTGTCGGGGGACGCTCAGGGCGTTGTTGACGATTAGAAATCGACGCGGTTTTATTCAAATGCATTAAATACGGCTGTAAAAATCATTGAAACATTTGCATGGCGCACCTCCAAAAACCACTGAGTACACGCATACCTTTGTTGTCATTTTTGTCTGGGGCAAAGTGAGAACAAAGCGCGATGTGTGATAGTTCAAAACAAGGTTTGAGAAAAGCTGCATGCTTGTATTTTTTTACGAGAAAAACTTGAAGCAAGCACGTGTGTTGTGCTTATCCTGAATTTAATTTTCCGGAAGTTAATTTTGATTGACGATAAATAATAATAGTATTTTCCACAGATTTCTCTTAGTTTAAGAAAAAGTAATCATGAGGATTGAAAAGTGTTACTTTTGTTCGTCACATGTGTACCCGGGACATGGTATTCAGTTTGTGAGGAATGACAGTAAGGTGAGTGACTTAACTCTTGAAGGTTTTAATTGTTAATTGTTTCGTTACAATGAAGTAATTAATCAATTTTTTTTTCTTGTCAAATCTGTAGATCTTCAGATTTTGCAGGAGCAAATGTCACAATGCCTTTAAAAAGAAGAAGAATCCTAGGAAGGTGCGGTGGACCAAGGCGTTCCGGAAGGCTGCCGGAAAGGAGTTGGCAGTTGACCCAGCGTTTGAGTTTGAAAAGAGGAGAAATGTTCCAGTTAAATATGACAGAGAGCTTTGGGAGAAGACAGGTGCGTTAATACTTTAAATATATTTAGAATGTCAATATGAACGTATTTTAAATGAGTCTGACATGATTTTGTATTTGTGATTTACTTTGTAGTAACGGCAATGAAGAAGGTTGAAGGAATCAAACAGAAACGCTCAGCGCAGTTCATCCACCAAAGAATGAAGAAGGCAAAAACAATCGAGAAGGAAAAGGATGTGAAGGAAGTACAAAGAAACATGTCGCTGATCAGGTCACCTGCTGCAGGTCTCGTCAAGGCTGAACAGCAAGAGAGTATTGTTGAAGAAATCCATGAATCTGATGAGGAAATGCAAGTTATGGAGGAAGTGTGAAAGATAATTTTCAACTGATCGCTTTTACAATGTTAATGTTAAGTTACGGTTGGCTTGGCGGATTTGTATTATATGAATAGCGATTTAGAAGCTAACGGTGACAGTTTTTTTCCTTCTAATTTTAAACGGTAATCTAATTTTTCTGCATTGTCATCCTACAACTAAACCTGCTAAATAAAGTCCTTACACCGAAACGGCAATCAATGGTGAATAGGGAAACCAAAAAAGATGGAGAAGAAGAATTACGATAATACTAAACCTTTTACCACTCAATCTGGCCTGAACCAGACCGATTAGTTTTTATTAGTAGCCCTCGCAAGTGCATTCAAAGCCAGTCCTGGACGTAGTGCTCTTTGCAAAGTGTGGTGGCCCTGAAAAGGGCTGTTTAATTTTGAAAAGATGGCGTCGTGGGTATCTAACATCCGTACAAAGCACGGCCTTGACGTTTCTAGGCAGTAAAAATTGTCCTCTTGGCATGATCTGTGTAGGTAACGGTGTCAGTCAGGAGGGATGACGCTTTCCAGGACGACATCGAGGAGACCACACAAGTATCCGCATAGATGACAGATGAGGACTGACATACGCTCCCCTCCACTGCGACGTGCAAGACGACGACGGTACAGTTTTATCACACCTTTCCCCAACGTCCAAGTCCATTCCATTCATTCATTAATTGCATTTCGAAAACATTCATGGGCATAGTAGACCAAAGGCATTGACACCTATCTGCGTGTACTCTATTTGTAATTGGAGGGAGACAAAGGAAGAGAATACAAAACTGAAGGGAGAAAATATCACCTTTACTATAATGATATCGAGACGAGAGGATGGAAAAGTATTTACAATGCTGTCAACCGAGGAAATATAATGCCAGCCCGGCAAGAAAAACAGTTCCGTTTACAGGATAATTTTTTCCGGATACTAATTAGTAATTAGTTGACTAATTTAGTATTCCTATATATGCTTCATTTAAGGCGCTAAAGAAGTGAATAAAAAATACTCTCTACATTAATGAGTGCGAAATTTCTAAATATTCTAACTTTTTACAGCATAAAACAGATTATTATTGATGCGATCGTTAGAAGAATACTGGCCGTTTATATTCCGCGGAATGAGACACATGATTTCCTCTTTTGCGAACGGTTAAAGCTATTTCTTTTTCCAAACAAACAAAAATTTGAGTACACATCACATGAGCCTGGAAAAGGAATATTTCCTAGGTTGCTTTGACGGTGCTCTTTGTAACATATGGTGGCCCTTAAAAGGGCCGTTGGGTTATGGTCATATGGGTGACGAATTCAAGCTTTCTTTTCGGTCTTCTTGGGGAGGAGAACGGCTTGAATGTTTGGTAGAACTCCACCTTGAGCGATGGTCACACCAGACAACAACTTGTTCAATTCCTCGTCGTTACGAATAGCCAACTGCAAGTGACGAGGGATGATACGGGTCTTCTTGTTATCACGGGCAGCGTTACCAGCCAACTCGAGAACCTCGGCTGCCAAGTATTCCATGACTGCAGCGAGGTAGACTGGGGCTCCAGCTCCAACACGCTCGGCATAGTTGCCTTTACGGAGGAGACGATGAATACGACCCACGGGGAACTGAAGTCCAGCACGGCTGGATCGGGACTTTGCCTTTCCCTTGACTTTTCCTCCCTTTCCGCGGCCAGACATGTTGAAACGAATTCGAGATAACTATTGAAACTTCAAGGCACAAGCAGAAAGAACAACAACGGAATGATTGAAATTCATTTTGAGAGCTTGATTATATACGGCCTGGTCGGGTTGAAAGTTGAGTTGTGGGATCGCATCGCACTCGACTTGAGTTGAGTGGTTTGTTTCTAATTCGGCGGCCTCCGCTCCAGGCAACCTTTCTGGTACATGTTATCTAGCAATGCTATTTGGCTTTGAGTAGAAATCGCGCTGTTTCTTTCAACTCTTATGAGCTGTATATATACCACCCGTCTCACGCAATCCCTTCATTCAACTTTCTGATCTCCAACTGAAAGCAAGCACAATTAACTTCTACTCACAATGGCTCGTACTAAGCAAACCGCCCGTAAATCCACTGGAGGAAAAGCTCCTCGTAAGCAGCTCGCTACAAAGGCTGCCCGTAAGAGCGCCCCAGCCACTGGAGGAGTCAAGAAACCTCATCGATACCGTCCTGGAACCGTTGCTCTTCGTGAGATCCGTCGTTACCAGAAGAGCACTGAGCTCCTCATCCGCAAGTTGCCCTTCCAGCGACTTGTTCGTGAGATTGCCCAGGAACTTCAAGACCGACTTGCGTTTCCAGAGCTCTGCAGTGATGGCCCTTCAAGAAGCTTCCGAAGCTTATCTCGTTGGTCTCTTTGAGGACACTAACTTGTGCGCTATCCACGCCAAGCGAGTCACGATCATGCCCAAGGATATCCAACTGGCCAGACGTATCCGTGGTGAACGTGCTTAATTCTCTTGAAATGAAATGATTTCTTTAACCCAACGGTCCTTTTAAGGGCCACCACATTTTGAAGAGCTTTTGGTATAAATACTGCATATTATACATAGAAATAGAAAGTATTCTTCTGACAAGGAAACAGATTCGTTGCATTGCATAAATATGGTGTCACTATCAGTGACAAGTGGCGTTGTTGCGAGAGGTCAGCAAGGAGAAATTCATATAATAAAAGAAGTACATAATTTGTTGATAGAGAGCTCAGCTTTGAATGAGGAAGATGATTAGTTTTTCTTATGAATTGATTTTGTCGGTTGTTGTAAGTGGTAAAAGCATTGTCGTAGTGTAGTTAAAAGTACTTTGCCAACAAGTAGAGGTGTTTATTGAATAGAATAAACGGCTGAGCTGACAGCTAGGAAAACCTCACATCGTCATAAAAAAGCGTCGAACCTGGGCCTTTGTCGGATTTTGGTCGACATTGAAGTTTAAAATCTCTCAGCATGCATACAAAAATTGTCACCAAATATGTATTTCATCGAATTTCAATGAAAACTAATTCCATTTTCTGTACACTTTCAACTTTGAAAACTGGATAATAACATGATTGCTCAGATATTTGAATTATCTAATCGTACGTAAAGTTACTTAAAGTACCATGGACTGGTCAGAATCATGATGGTAAACGGAAAAAATCCAAAATCTTTGAGTTTTTTTTGCATTTCGAATTTTGTGCATTTACTATCGTGGTGTGGTCTGAATTAATTTTGCTTTTGGAATTCCTCATCATTACATCTTGTGTGCTAATAACCGCATAACCTTCAACCACCTTCAACGAGATGAATGTTGCATAATCCGACTAATCAGAATCGTTTAGGCGGGCAAAATAACGACGCTACTACTACATTGAGGATAAGACTAGATGTAAAATTACATTATTTTTTTATACATGATGTTTCGCTTCGTTACGCTCTCCCTGCACCACTGCTACTAAGTTTTCAGACATGTTTGTTTGAAAGGCGGAGATACCACAACTCGCCCTGGGGCTGTAGAACTTCGAGCAACTCATCTGCTGAAGCAACCACTAAGTATAAATTCATTTCGCGACGGTGGCTTCACATCCATTCATCTCTTGATCTCATCCGAGTGTAAAGCTCACGTTTGATCTCATAAGCATATTGCAAGTGATCTCGCAAAGTAGATTTACTCTATCGTTATGCCACCAAAGACCAGTGGAAAGGCAGCCAAGAAGGCGGGAAAAGCCCAGAAGAACATCTCCAAGGGGGACAACAAGAAGAGGAAGCACAAGCGAAAGGAGTCCTACGCTATCTACATTTACAAAGTGTTGAAGCAAGTCCATCCCGACACTGGTGTTTCCTCCAAGGCCATGTCTATCATGAACTCCTTCGTGAACGACATTTTCGAGCGAATTGCCGCTGAAGCGAGCCGATTGTCTCACTACAACAAGAGGACGACTATCACCTCTCGGGAGATCCAAACGGCTGTCCGTCTCCTCCTTCCCAGGAGAGTTGGCCAAGCACGCTGTCTCCGAAGGAACAAAGGCTGTCACCAAGTACACATCGTCCAAGTAAATCTGCTGAAAGTTTTTAATAGCCGGCAATTATTTTATCAGTCTGTCAAGTCAACCAACTGAAATGTCAGCTCATTGATCTCACGTGTATATTTCTATATAAAACCAAACGGCCCTTTTAAGGGCCACCACAGCTTACAAAGAGCGATTAATTCATTTCATTTTATAAGGATTACCATGAGTTCTTGATTGATAGCACATGGACTTCCATAAGCATTTCTTTCGCAACATCGCAGGGATTCGTTTCTCTCTGAGGTACTGTGGCCGAAATCATACCGTTAAACCCATGATGTCAGTCTGCTTGGTGTACTATGACACCATCTGAACGAATTTTTCTCAAAATATTGTCTTTTGTATTGTTCTTTTTCCTTTTTTCGTCGGATAAACAATACAAAAAAAAAAACAAAAATTGTGTTTCGATAAATTTTTTTCAGAAGGTGTCATAGTACACGAGGCAGACTGACATCTTGGGTTTAACGTTATGATTTCAGCCACAGTATTTCCAAATATAAAAAATAAATCGGAGTTCAGCATTACATTTTTTGTAGTAGAGTAAGGAGGAAGGTCCACGAGTTTTTAGCGCAAGTTGTTTTATTTCCGAACGTTTCAACTAAATTCTTCAGTCTTTTTCAAGGGCAACAATTGAGAAATTTTACAAAAGCGTGGCTTAACAAATTTGTTCAATTCGTTATTTTTAAATTATGACACTGTTTAGTCGGATTCCTATTTAGAATAGCTCTGACTTACGATAAGCTTCGTTAACATTATGGCTGCATTCTCATAAACTTAAATGACGGTTATCATTTAAAAGTTTCATGTTAAAGTCTGTTAGGTTTTAAAAAAAAAATTAGTGTTAAGAGTTACATGCAAGTAACAAACAACATTCTGTTGTATATATTCGAGTAAGTGATACATGTTTAGATCGAATTTCACAAATCAGGCAATGCAGCTCAGGTGTCCCGTATATAAGCTCATAGAATATGGTCGTGTGTGAAGCATTCACAATCCCTCCTGCACCGCGCCAACACGATCTGGAGATCTTTCTCTCTGAAAAAAAGTTGTTTTACCTCTTCGCAATAATGGCTGAAGAACAAGCTACAACCGAAGCCCCTGCTGCCCCAGAACCAGCTGCAGCTGCTTCTCCTAAAAAGGGGAAGGCTGCTGCCAAGCCAAAGGCACCTAAAGCTCCAAAAGCCGCCAAATCTCCTAAAGCTAAGGGCGAAAAGAAAGCTGCTACGCATCCGAGCTCTTCTGAAATGGTCGTTGAAGCCATTACCAAATTGGCTGAAAAGGGAGGATCATCTCTCCAAGCGATCAAAAAGTCGATTGCTGACACCCACAAGAACGTGGATGTCGATAAACAGTCGTCCCATATCAAGAAGGCATTAAAGAAGTTGACTGAGAGCGGAAAGCTGACCCAGCCAAAGGGCAAAGGAGCTGCTGGAAGCTTCAAATTGGCAGTGAAACCAAAGCCCGCCAAGAAACCAGCTGTGGAAAAGAAATCCCCAGCTAAAAAGGCAGTTGCCCCTAAAGTGAAGAAGCCTGCAGCAAAGAAACCCGCTGCAAAGAAGGCTTCAGCTACTCCCAAGGCGAAGAAGGAAAAGGCACCTGCTAAATCAAAGGCTCCCAAGAGTCCCAAGAAGGCCGCTGCCTCTCCAAAGAAAGCGGCTGCCCCAGCTAAGCCACAGGCTGAGAAGAAGCCTGCCGCTAAGAAACCAGCAGCAGCCAAAGCTGCAAAACCCGCTAAGGCTCCAAAGGCAGCAAAAACGCCCAAGGCTAAACCAGCAGCCAAGCCAAAGGCCCCTAAGAAGGCAGTTGCAAAGAAGGACTAAAATGACCGGATATGACTAAACATGACGTATCATGATTAACCAACGGCCCTTTTAAGGGCCACCAAACTTTAGAAAGAGATATTATACGATGTTATTTAACTTTGTCATATTTTATAGGAGTTTTCCTAAATCATGGAAACGACAGGTTGCTGGCACCACTCTTCATCTTACATACGCTTCTTATATTGATCTGTTTATAATTTGGTTAAAATTAATGCATAATGACATTTTATACAACACAGGTTGTTCAAAACGTTAAGTTCGTGATCTCGTTGTTACAATTGGATACATCCCTTTTTTATAGTCCAAACAAAGTCCAATCGCGTAATATATAAATATTATTCATTTTCATCATCTCCGTGATTTTTTTCCTAGCAACTCCATTGATCTTTACGAAGTGCCATAGCATCCTCGTCCCAATATAAATCGTATGGAATGTTGATTCTTGCTGTTCATCGCAGTGGTTTCGTGCAGTTATGAAACCTTTCCACCGAAAACACGTAGCACAATGTCTATGAAATGAAAACTGACAAAACAATGAACGTTTCCTAGGCAAAGTTTTGAGGAGTAAAAATGAGATGGTGAATTGTGAATACTGTGGCTTGCGTCCAACATACTTTGAACAATGCTTGAATTGAGATGCGCTGAACAAAAGCTACTGAAACATTTTAGTACTATTTTTTAGTACATAACACTATATCATAAATAACGAAATAAAAGAAATATTTCATAAATGAGCACATACATAATACCTAGTTAACTCTGTGATGACTGATGAAATAGTCATTTCCGAAACTTGGGGTGTTTTGATACGACCTGTATAGAATCTCTTTTAGGTGTAAAAGTATTACCCAAACGTCCGCACCATTGTTGCTCCTATATATACTGGGCTCATCCCAAGCAACTGGTTTATTCAGAAGCTGCTCATTCCTACGAAGAGAACTGTTAACTTGTTGAAGCTCAATAAACCAAGAAGTCAAAATGACTGGACGTGGAAAGGGAGGAAAGGGACTCGGGAAGGGGGGTGCCAAGCGTCACAGGAAAGTGTTGCGTGACAACATCCAAGGTATCACCAAGCCCGCCATCCGTCGGTTGGCTCGTCGTGGTGGAGTCAAGCGAATCTCAGGGCTCATCTACGAGGAAACTCGTGGAGTCCTGAAGGTCTTCCTTGAAAACGTTATCCGTGACGCTGTCACATACACCGAGCACGCCAAGAGGAAAACAGTCACTGCCATGGACGTCGTCTACGCCTTGAAACGGCAGGGAAGAACTTTGTACGGATTCGGAGGTTAAACAGGAACTCCTTCCGTCACTCTTTAAAACAACGGCCCTTATAAGGGCCACCACATATTACAGAGAGCGAACGTGGCAACGGGAGGAACTGGCTGTGTAGAGCAAGGGCAGAGAACTCTTGCTACGAGGAAAGGAGGCGACAGGTTCCCTCCAGACATTTCTAGAGCCCGTCGAAATATTTTTTTACATATTGTTTGTGAGGAGAAGTGCAACTGCAATGAGGTTTAATATACATGATGTATGGTATCAAAACAGGGCGTTTTGACGCATGTTATTGTCAAATATTTTAAAATATTTTGCCTGTTTTGATATTTTAAATATATATACTTTTTAAATATTTTGACATTTTTAGCCGTATTTACACTTTCGGTACCATTTTTCTGCTAAAACTGGCAAATTTTAGTACAAATGAGTATATGTATTTTTGAAAAAATTGGAGCACATTGTACACTTTTTGTGCATGCATAAGTTCAAATGAAAACTCCCTATTTAAAAAGTCAAGTCCCTGCATTGCAGGCTGCTAGGTCTTCGTTTAGATTATCTTCATTCTTTGTTTCCTCCTTTCGCCCTTTTTTCTTAAACATAATATATTTAAATATTTTGGCATAAAAACTTAAATGTCGGATCCAAAATATGAGCCACACAAACGTACCGTTGTGAATTAATACGATACCAAACGAAATATTTCGAAATAGGGTAAAATAGGCAACAGGCAAATGTCACAGCTTCGCCAGTTAGTTGCTTAAAGTATTGACAAACCTTGATTCTCTCATCATGACCTTAGACTAAGCATTGGTCTTTCACGATGATGAATAAGGAAGTTTGACAACAAAACAAAACTTTCTCCCTGTGCGGACGTTTTTGCAAACATAGGCGCACTTGATAAACATTTCCCTTAAATCGTTAGCAAACTAGACATATCTTAATAAAAA
>VICI01003957.1:0-11960 GCA_019593645.1 Akabosia matsudoensis
ATTGCGAAGAACTCACGCTTCATTTCAGACATTCCAAGAAAGAATTATTACGAGATAAAATCATTATTTGAGGAAATTGATATGAAATACTTCCTCAGAATTTCCATTTATTATTTTACGGATCACTAATATTATTTATATACCACAAAATGATTCAGCACAGATTTTGTTGAATTTCAAGGTGTTGAACACATGTTTTCTTCCTGATGTAAAATTTTGTACGTGACCTTTTAATTTGAGTACACATCGCCAAACAAATGTCAAATATGCCTATTAGAGAGTAAATTTCTGATACTGGACATTCATTTAACAATTTGCCTTCGAATCCATGAAGTAAATCTAGTGACGTCAGTGTAGACTTCCGGGAAATGAGAGCAACCTAATCCCCAAGACATGATACCGGACAACACCCAACAGTTTTGAGCCCGGACAATTAGTGGTGCACCACTATCAGCCTGTTCAAAAATGAAGAGTTAATAATGTCAGTTTAAGTCATAGGCCACCCATAAACAGAAGTTGCGTTTTATACCACGCAAGTGTTGTTTGAAGGCTTGGTGCAGAATGTGTTTGTGGCGAGACCACTTAAAGCAAAACCACGGTAAATCTGACGACAGTCCTCCTTTTCCATTATGTCAACTACTGTTTCCAACTCCGTTCTAGCTTCGAAAAGAAGGTTGGCCTATGTCAGCACCTGACCATCCTGCAACGATTCCTTTCGTAAAAGTACTGCTATCGACTCCTGGGGCGAAATCCGATAAACTTACAGGTTGTATATTCCGAGAAAAATGTACATTACTGTTGAGCCTTAAAACGGCTATATCCGCTGCCTAAAAACAAATTTCAACCATGCGTACATACTGCCAATAAGTTATCATAAAATATTTCTTGCGACATTACGAAAGTTTGTATGGTTGTAGTTGGCGTGAGTGATGACTTTGGACACTTTACGCCAAAAATGCGGACCGTCAACTGAGGAATACATCACTCGATCCCCTATAATGACTCTTAGTTTCCTTATATCGGTATTTTCCAACAAGTACACGCAGTGTGCCGCCGTTAGTACATGCCTGTCATCAATTAATGCCCCACTACATATGTGTCGGCTGCGAATTACAAGGGCAACCTAGAACCATGAAAAGAGGCGCATTTTATTAGTTCCTGATGTATGTTTGTACAATACATGACACGCTTGAATTGTTTCACCATCCAGGGCCAGTGTCCACGAGGCATTCCATAAATCTGTTGTCGACACTTATTTGGTACCAAATCGGGCGATGGAATGGCAAGGAAAGCATTTGAAGGCTGCTTTCCATTTATGATTGGATTGCGGCGCTCTTGAGCGATATCCACATCAGCGTCCGCTTTTTCTGCAGTGGCAGTACTGTTATCTTTGTAATTGGGCTCAACAGTATTTTGCTCTCTTTCCTCGCTTTCTTCGTCAATATCGCCTATTTCAGCTTCACGCGCATCACCGGGATCTTCTAAAGCTTTAGCTTCTGATACAGTGGTTCCCTCAACTGTGTCCTTCTCACCCTCAGAAGATACGTTTGATGTAAAGGTTTTTACTGTATTCCGCAAAATTGGTCGAATTGAAACCGAAACTGAAGACGGGGTGGACGATGACGACGCGGAATTATGTGTGCTTGTAAGCCGGGTGTTTCGAATTTCGTTTCCCCAGGACCTCAACAAAGTCGGCGGATGTTTGAATCCAGGACAGCATATGGATTGATTATAGAAACTTGCTGAAAAAAAACATTTTAAAATATTTTAAAAACTCAAAGACTACACTGAAGCGTATTTTATAGCTATTATGCAAAAGTAAAGGGAAAACACACGATCAAAGAATGTATTCTCATCTTCCTTGTTACTCAGAGCTAATCCGAACTCCAAAGTCGCATTGCATGGACCAGAGGATTGATACAAAAGCTTGGCAAGTCCTGGATTTCTTAGATCCCCATCAATCACGTTGAAAACAACCGGATAACATTGCCTAAACGGTAAGCAGTGACCTTGTGTGTCCGTCGCCGTGAAGCATTTTGGGGCATTCTGAAACTCTGCGTTTGAGATGGAATCTTCCTCCTCGCCATACGGCAATTCGTCTAAATCGGCCGATGAAGTTTCTACCTCCTTTCTTGAATCACTGTAAAACGACTTATTTTCGGGTAAGCGATTACGATTAGGCAGCTCATTGTCTGAATCCTTCTCTATTCCTTTTACATTATCTAGTGTAAACTTATGTGACAAGGGCGGCAATTTGGATATAGATCCAACTGTTGCAACATAGTAAAAGTTATTGCTGGTTTTTGTGAGTGGCTCAACTTTTTGCGATTTTATTTTTATAGTCGGTGACCCCGACTCCAGTTTAGCACCATGCCAGTTATTATTAGCGACCATGAACTCGGGTGGAGGTGGAACTTCGTTAGGATTAAAGTATTTCCCATCAAATATGATTTCATCTGAATCATCTGGATCCTCTGTAGTAGCCTGTTCCTCTTGCACACGGACTTTTCCAGGTGAACTTGTTGTAGCAGAGGCACGTTTAAAGATCCTGTCACTTTCTGGCCAAACTACACATATAAAAATAAGTTTTTTAAAAATACAGGGGTCGTTGGTAATAAAGAAAATGTCGCGATAAGAAATTACATTGCCTTCGCATACAAACCTTCTTTAACGAAAGCATCGTTGGTTTCCCATTTCCAGCCAAAGCTGGAAGAGCACATGAACACACAAAGGTACACAAACGAGAACAGCTTGAAATTCGCCATATTTAAGGTTTTCCCTGCAATTATTAGGCTAACACAGCCCTGTTCATAAAATCGAGCAAATAAGTGCAAACCATGTAGACACTCACCTTTTCGGTATTTGTAAATGAATGACTTAGTTTCGCGTACGCTGAGAGAAGTTATTTCTTAAAGAATCTCCGTGTGGCTGATCAGTGAACAAAGTGATCCTAGATGATAGTATTTGTTACGAGAAAAATGTAGAAACAATCGTCCAAAAGTCTTTTAAACTTGTACAAAGGAAACGAAAATCGTGGTATGTATTTCCATTTGTTTCAAAAGAGAGCCTTTCTGTTTCCTCTGACTCAGCACAAAAATCATCACCACTCAGCTTTCCACCGTATACGATAGAGTTTGCCCAAGCAGTATTCCTTAATGAAAGCGAAAATAGAAAACGTGTGCATCTTTTGAAAATGAACTAATTAATTCTATGTACTGTGTCGACCTTTTTAGTTGTATGTGTTTGTAAACTTTCGTGCGTTTTGGGTATTGCGAGGCGTGGAAAATAATTGAAGACCAAGTTTAACGTGGTCTCAGCATGAAAGACAGATTGTATTTACCGCACCATTGTTCCTATGAGCCTTTCATTTTGTAAATACTAAATACTTAATTTTTTAAACAATTGCAGAGGTAGTTTGACAGAAATATCATTACGCAGTCAAAGGGATTTATGTACCTCTAAACTTAATTTGACAATTTGCGGACTTTTTTTGTCTTTGAAAACGTCGTGTCATTACCGTTATCAATTGCTCTTCTCTCCCATACACTTTGTTGGATCAATGACGATATATTTTCACCGGCTGTGTCCAAATGTAGATTATTAGTTTAAATACATAGTGTCAAGCGCCCCATGTCGTGTAATATACATTTAATACCTATTCCATTCCATTCATAATGAATACATTGTCGAGTCGAGGTTTTGGAATTACAGATGTCCATGAATTTGAGCATAAGTCCCCCCTCGCGTGTTTTCAATGATTTGCGATCGAAAAAGACGAAAGAAAAGTAAAACTCTAGAAATTAAACGCTATCGACCTAGCATCAGCGGCAAGAGAACCTGGAATACCTTCTCGCAAGTGGAAATGCAAACGTTGGAAAAGGTACTTTTCATGCGTGTGTTTTCGCCACACATGTAATTCCCGTCGACGAAGAGGTCACGATTCCTCATGAGTTTAAATCAGTGACACATAACAAGATGAACATGGTCGTTCAAAAACATCGCATCATGCCACCGCCATTGACATGTGCTTGTCCTGTTACAATCTCAATACTTGCAAGGCTGTTAGCGTCTGAAGAAACCGTACCCAAGCGAAACCAAGCGCTTATCAGTACAAGAGCTGCTCAACAAGAGTAGGGTATTTTGGGTGTTTTCCGAATATATAGGTGATCAAAATGCTAATGAATATCCATCTTACTGGAGGTTAAAAAATGTAGCAGAATATCCGTCGCCTACTCAGCACAAGCAAACAACTTAAGGAAATCAATAAGCCTAACGATAGAGGAAATAGAAGACGTATGCCTCTTTTGAAGACGTGTGTCAACCCTCTACTTCACTAGTTTTCAGTATTACGGAGTTGTATAAATACTGCAATAAAATGTTAAACATGATTTAAGCATAAAGGGACGAATTTTACTTGCCACGACATTGTTTATGTGAGTTTGCCTTTCATTTTTAGCGTACATTGTTTATACAGGTACTGTGTCACTAATATATGGCATATTTAAAAACAAAGCATCTATCTAAATTGACAATTTGCACACTCGATCTGTCATAAATCATAAAAATCATAGTAAAGAACATTTTGAGAACTATTTTGCATTTCTCTTCCGAAAACATCAAAATACGCTATTATTGTCGCATATTTCTTGTTCATTAACAAAAGCTTTTCACTGGTTAAAAATATAAATAAGTTTAAATAACTGTAAACATACCAAATGTTGCGTACACCTCATTTTTTCACAATAATCTATTGAGCTATTTTGTTCTATACCCTCGGGTCTCCAATGAGTGATTTATAAACAGCCTTGCTTAATGAAAGTATTCTTATCGTATTAAACCTGCTCGTTACCCGTTTTCCCTCCCGGTTGTCTATGTACATAAAAATCCCCGAACACTTTACCACCTCGCCAGATCCTGATCTGGCGTCTGTACAGTGTGCCTACATAAAAGTTTCTATTCCTACTGCGCCCAAATCTACCTCGAATTATAAACAACCCTGTCCAACCACGGCAGGAAAGACTCCACTCTCGTGAACACGAACGGGAAATGGCCGCAACCGATTCCAAAACTAAAAAAATGCCACATGTATTTTCTCAGACGATGTCATTGTAAAAACGAATATTATAAATGTCAAAAGGTGAACTTGCTTACCTTACAATACCAATTTGCTCAGTCATACGATCATTTTCATTTCGGAGAAAAAGCGGTGCTCCACTATTTCCTCTGAAGCCACATGACCTTGTGTCCCCAGAGCCCGCACAAACCATCGAGTCTGTCACTAAAATCCCGTTTTTCTCTAAAAAGCTGTAATTTGACTGACACTCCTGGTTGGTGCGAACACGTTGAGAGGCCTCCTGGAGCCTCCAAGTTATATTCTTGTACCCAAAGCTGAAATACTTTTGAATATGAGGATCTACGTAGTTGTGATGTTGACTGATTGTGTACGTTCTCGGATCCTCCACCCAGCCGGTTTCGAAAGCTTCAGATGTTCCGTCCGCGTAAGCCGTGCGATTGCTGGAGATACAAACTGGGTAAATGTCTTCGGAAAATCGTACTGGCCTGTCCAACACCAAAACAGCGATGTCGTTGTAGAGTTTCTCGAAGCTGAATCCTTTATGGCGAATGACTTTCCGCACTTTACGGACTGCATAGGGTCCTTCCGTTTGACCACTATACGATGTTCTGTATCCAACATGAATCCTCATGTTGAATACATCCGAGACGGTTATGCTGAAACAGGACAAACAAATATTTATGAGGTATGTATTACATCACTGCAACAAAAAAATGAGCCAAAAGGATAACTTACTTGGCTAGGAAATGTGATGCTGTTAGGATATGGCGATCAGTGATTAGAGTTCCACTGGAGAATGGACGCGTGCCACCTACAATAGTAGCCTGAAAAAATGCAATTGGTTTGTTACGTATTTGTACAATAGATCTTATCACTGATGGATGACGAGTTTAAATGTTTCAGCTCACCAGCCATGGGTAGTGTCGATAACTGTAGGTCTGATCGTTAACAGACCGGAAGAAGCTCTGGAACTTGCATGCCTTCAAAATCTGATAATTTGGTGTTATTTCTTCCGGCTTGAGACTTGGTTCAGTTGGTGCGGTGGAGGAAGATTGGTACATGGCTGACATGGACGTGGTTTCTACTGGAGCTGACGACGAAACAGATTGCGGTACCTCCGTAGTTGGGATGCTAGATTGCGAATCTTGCAAGTTATCAGAGGAAACGGGACTGTTTGACTGCGTAGATTGTTCCTGCACTGGGGATGAGCTTTCAGGAGCATCTGACGGAATCGAAGAAACATTGTCTTGAGAAACACTCTCGGCCTCAACAGATCCTCCTGCGTTTGCTGGCGGTAATGTTGACGAGGTAGCAGCAGGTTCATTAACGGCATCGTTTGAATGGTCTGGCGAGGACTCGTCATGGGAAGGGAGAAGAGTTGGCTGTTCTGTAGGGGCGGCTTCGTTTGTGGGACTGGCGACAAGCTCTGCTGTGGGGAGCTCACCAGCCTGAGTTGGGGCATCCGAAGACTGACTAGATTGAGTTGCTGCTGGCTCTGTTGGCGCAGCAACGGATTCTGGGGCAGTGGATTCGCTTCCCGTACTAGTGGGATCATCATTCTGACTGGCATCTCCTGAAGAACTGGGGTCACTTCCTCCAAGGGAGGATTCGGATCCAATAATAGCGGACTCATTTCCTCCACTTGGGGATTCGCTTCCAATAGGTAAGGGCTCACCTCCTGATACTCCGGAGGGTTGACTTGTTGTGGTAACGGGTTCATTTCCTCCAGTGGATAGTACGGATGAGCTATCGGCACCGTCTGTTCCATCTGGACTGGAATGTTGATTTGTTGGGGAGCTTGTGGCGTCTCCACCAATAACACCGTTGGATTCGAGGATGTGGTCTTGTTCACCGTCGTGACTGACAGGGGCGCTGGTTGTAGGAACTCCGGCTGCATCTCCGATGTTGGTTGCTGATGGGCTTTCCGAGGAGGAACTGGCATCACTTGATTCAGCGAACTGTTCACTTGGAGAATAAGTGGAGCTTGGGCTTTCATTGCTGGCAGAGGGGACAGAGGGTAACTCTGTGCCAGAATCGGATTCGTCTCCTTCTCCACCTCCAGAAACTGCTGATGGCTGGTCGTTACTGATTGCTGAAGAGACTGTGGTTTGGATTTGGTCGTTAGAGGCTTCGCCAGGAAATGGCTGCTGTTCTGAACCACCGGCATCCCCTGTTGAAGCAGGGGAAGTGGCAGGAAAGGGCTGGACGGTCTCAGGAACTAACTCTCCGTCCTGAACATCATCATTTTGTTTCACAGGCTCAGGACCTGACTCGGAAGCGGAAGCTTCATTATGTTCACTGTTGCTCTCGCTGCCAGGATTTAGTATGATCTTAGGTGGAACGGTATTTTCAGTCGCAGAGTCCATGCTTGGGGATGGTTGACTGGTAGTATACTGCATTTCGGGCTCACTGCTAGGAGGATAAACCATCTCGTTTGTGGCAGCACCAATGTTTTGCCCATTCTGCAACGGCGATGAGGTGGTTTCCGGTAAAGATTCTTCATCAAGACCGATATCACCAGCAGCATCCGCTGCAGGTAATGCCGTGGGAGCTGACACATCACCACTACTAACAACAGGAGATGGAGTTGTTTTTATGATATCGGCAGATTCTTCTTCAGCGGGTCGATTAGTGACCCGTCCGACTTCCTCACTCTCCTCTGACTCATCAGACTCGGGAAGAACTGTTGAGACCTGTTGGAGTGGTATATCCTCAGGGGCGGTTGTTGTTGCTTCTAGTAATCCAATCTCTTGGGAAGATGCTGCTGGCACTGATGTCGTTGCTTCAGATTCCTGTCCTTCAACAAGTGTAGCTGAAGAAGCAGTATCAACCTGTTCTTGCCCAACTGTAGGCTGAGAAGAACTTTCAACCACTGCAGGTACTGGAGAGGGGGTTGTTGAACTTGACGGGTTAATTGGCACAATGGTTAAAGCGTCATCGTCACTATCGTCTTGGAGCGGTTTCCTGGTAGTTTGAACCACAGAAATTTCACTATCCGCAGTAGTGTCTTGTGCAATAAGTTGTGGAGGTGGTAATGTGGTTGCGTCGGATGCAATTTCCTCTGCAAGGTTACCAGCGGAAATCGAGGAAGCCGTTGTTCCTACAACAGTTTCGACTTGTTGCAAGGCAATAGTGGTAGCTTCCTGTGGACTGGCCGGGTATGACATTGGACCGGAGGTGGTTACTTCCGGTTGAGCTTGTTCATCATTTAAAGGTTGAGATTCTTGGGTAGTTTGGGGCGATTCAGGAACGGATGATGCTGTGCTGCTGCTGGGATACATCGAAGCTGGAGCATCATTTGTCGGTGCGTCGTCATGAGCTGGCAGCACAGGTTGAGAAACTGGCCTTTGTTGGAGTTCCAGGGAAGAGTCATCTATGGGTAAAACTTCTTGTGATCCTATTGGAGGGAAGTCGCCGGGGAAGTTAGGAAACATGTCTGACGGGTTGGTAACAATGATGATGGGCTTGGATCCAACCACTGTTTCGTCTGGAGTGGAGCCACCTGAAGGAGGAACTGGATTAGGTTGATTATTAGCTGGCATGTCTGTAGAAGTTGAAACAATGTAGATGCCACCAGGTAGAGTAAACTTTCCATTTACACCGCTGACTGGCTCAGGGTGAATTTTAATGATGTTTGATTGTTGAGGTAACTTACCTGGACTTGGTCGCTCAGTGCCAGGAGGCGTGGATGGTACCTCGGATGCGGATTCAGGCTGTTCATTTGTGGGAGAAGACGACGAGACTTCTTGAGTGACAGATTCTTCCTGGTGTGGAGCCATGTCTGAGGAAGGTAGAGATCCTGCTTCAGTTGGGTTTACCTTATCATGTTGTACTATTCCTTGAGAAGTTTCTTCTACAGGTTGACTGACTGAAGCAGTTGTAGTTTCTGGATACGCCATCGAGCTCGAGGATGAGCTCTGTTCGTCGTTTTGTTGGCCAATAGTGTTATCCTCAGGGTATGCCATGGCATCAGATGGCTTCGACCCGTCAAGACTCACTGAGTCGCTACCTTGTGGAACGTTCGCTGGGTACGAGGTGTTTTCACCTTGAGTTTGCTGTGGTTGTCCAGTTGTAGGCTGATGCTCTACTGTGTTATCTGGATACATTGAAACTCCGTTCTCGGAAATGCTTTCTGATGGATATATGGGTGGTTGACTGGTCTGTGCTTGGTCCTGTACAGAAGCATCTACGGATTCACTTCCGGTCTGATTCTCTGAAGGATACATAGATGAGGGTCCACTGGGTTGTGTTTGCTCAGGATACATGGTCGGGCTCACAGATCCATTTTCACCAGGATACATAGATGTCGGCTCACTTGATTGGGGTTGGTCTGGATACATAGAAGGATTTCCACTTGGTTGTGTTTGTTCAGGATACATGGTTGTGCTTCCAGATTGATTTTCAACGGGATACATAGATGTCGGCTCACTTGATTGGGGCTGGTCTGGATACATGGACGGATGTCCATTTGGTTGTGTTTGTTCGGGATACATGGTCGAGCTTCCAGATTGATTTTCAACGGGATACATAGAGGAAGGTTCATTGGATTGGGACTGCTGGGGATACTGGTCTACAGGGTACATGGAGGAAGAGTTGGGAAGTTGAGCTGTCGTAGCTTCAACCGTTGAAATCTCAACTGGTTGTTGTGTTTCAGGAGCGTCCGATACGGACTGAGATTGATCTTGGTTATCTCCTTGGCCATCATTAACAACGTTTTCTTCTGGTGCGACCACTGGTACTTCTGGATTAACTTGTTGTGGAGCAGCGGGTTGAGCATCTGGTTCGTTCGCTGGACTATCTGCGGATTCATGACCTGTCTGATCTTCTTGAGGCGCAGAAGGTGTTTCAGTTGTGGTGGTTGTAGTCGTCGTTCTCTTTTTCTGGTTTTCGATATAGTCGTTAAAAATTTTGTCAGGATCTTCATTCGGATCTCTTACTGGAGCTACTCCGGGACAGCAAATAATCCTGTTGGCGACTAGACATTGAAAAATAAGCATGATACGTATTAGCATGTGATGCCAAATGTACAGTTATTTTGCACCTATTCATGTACCTGAATCAAATCTGCGATCCTCTCTAGAGCCAGAGCCAGCTAATTGCTTTTGTTCCCGAATGAAGTGGTGGCTCTGGTTTGTGGTACAGTACCCAATGGATGTTGATATCAACTCCGCCAAAGCAGGGGCTTCAAGCTCCCCAGTCGTAGTAAAGAATGAGGGCACACAACCTTTAAACGTCGAGCAGAATCCCGGTGACCCAGTTGGCGTGACACATTTCATACTGTTCAAGGCTTTGATAGAGTGCTCATTATCAAAATAACTGTTGTACAGAGAAAATCTCGCGAGATCATCGCTTCGTTCGTAGGAATCCCCATCAATCCGACTGTCATCTTCGGTATCATCTCGTCTCCAACCTCTCTGAGGTACTTTTCTTGCCTCTTTCTCTGGTTGGTGATGGTACGCGCTCGTAGAAAAAGTGTTACTTCCGGGCTCGTTTCTTGCTCTCGTCTCTAGAGCACCATGAAGCCTTACAGCTGAATACAAATTTTGGGCATTCTGAGAAGGCTGGTCAGCAGCAAAATAGCTATAAAAGCTGGCACCATTCGCAGCCTCTTGCTCATCGTAATTTCGTCGACCAGGAATTTGTGGAGGTCGTGCTCTCATCGAAGATCTGAAGGAGTTCAAGTTTGAGTGGGATGATTGCTCAGGATAAAAGGGGTGAAACTCATCTGCAAATATGATATATCATACATCAATCATCATCTCTCGTTGGATTCGGATAAAACTTATTTAAATAAATGCCTGATCCTTTTTCTGACTATTAATGATAAAAAAGATTCGGCAACGTTATGCATGCATTTTCTGATAAAGTAGCAGCGGAAAAGTCTTATCTTACATTTCACCCCGCTTCCTATTTCACGATTTATGATTATACCCAAATCTTTTTCTCAATTTCTGCTTACAAAAAATGTGTTTATGTTTGTAGGACAATGCCACCTCATTCAAAGGAAGTTTTTTTTTGTCAGGGAACCCGTCTTCTATAAACGAATAGCCTGTTCGTCTGCCTTCTAGAATTAAACCTTGATGATTCCCATCCAAATGAAACACTGATACGATCTGCCTGCGTACATAGTGTGAAGAAAAGTAACGACTGGTTTCCGCATTGTAAACTTTGAAACAACTAGTCAAAAAGTTTTCATAAAAAACTTGCAATCATACGGAATAATGTAGCAAAAAAACTTTGATGTGCCCATCAACCGGCCCAGTTTTATACATCGGTGTGTTTTTTGCATGTCGTCACAAAATCCTTTGAACACTGATGGTGATACAGACAGCTCGCTGCACTTTCAAAATCTGTTACGTATGTTTGCGGTCAAAAAGACAAACTTGTTAAAAGCCATCTAGTCATTGTCTGTACCTGTGTGTTAGGTCACCGGGTGCATTTTCGCTTGCGTGATGGATTCAAAATGTCTCAATGTGATCTTAGCAATGACTTTTGGCTGAGATCTGCAGAAGATAAATGTTAGTGTATCCGTGTCGCTGAAAATCTTGACCAACCTGCCTGTTGAGGTTTTTATGCGCTTAATAATTCTTTATTATAGCTCATTAAATAGACAAAAGATGCAGCAAGAAGATTTTGTAAAGTGCTGTATCAAAACTATAAATTTGGATGTGGTGATGCATGTGGCAAAGTACCATTCAAAGGGTTTTGGTTTACTTATGCTAAAACTTAGTTTAACTATTATTTTTTCTATATTTCAACAGCAAAGACAATGGCTAAATTAATTTTTTTATTTTCTGGGTGAGTACAAAATATCAGTTAGTTTTATTAGAAGGCACGATATTAAAATTATGAGGCAAGTTGAACAGGAAAAAACATGCAACCACGT
>VICI01003958.1:0-11958 GCA_019593645.1 Akabosia matsudoensis
TTTATATTAAACAACCAGCTGGTAAAAGCAATGATATATATATATGACGAGACGAGCTGAGCTGAGTGAGGTGATTGCTTGAGCGCATTCTTGACATTGCCATCAAAGTCGATAAAATTAGTAGAACAAAGTTCTTCGTTTTTGTTATGTTCACCCAAATTCGTTTACGAATGGCCCATGTTACGTTTTGTACAGAACAAGCACACCACACGCATTTTTTAGTACAGCCAGCACATTTACTAAAAACGTCTGGAGTAATTAGTTCATCTAATTCATATAAATACATACAAACGTGCGAGAATGTGACTGATAATAATACATTATCATTTTGTTAGTAGCAGCTTGTCGGCTAGTCTATACACGCAAGCTCAAGCTCTCTTCAATCTACTAGGATTATAAAAATATTTACTCTCATAAAAGTGTGATCTCAAAAATTGCCCATTGTTACCCCAAAGCCGTTTCATTTTTCCTTGTGTCTATTCTTTTATGCATTAAACGATTCTTTTTTCAAAATGATAAGCTAAATAAAGGGCTCATTAAACTCTGCAATTCATTTGAAATGATGAACTTCAACCAGTTGTTTCTACGATAATATTAATGAAAACCGGATGATCAAAAGATACGAAATTTTCACGTCAGCTGAGCGATGACCAAGCAGTTAGAGTGGGGAAACCATCTAAACTGGATTGAAACGCTCATAAACACACAATTCATATGAAATATCCCCATGCAATTACAAAATCCGGGAGGAGAGCAACAGAATCCCTTCGTGCATCATCTAGCATCCGACGTAATAAGCAGAACAGCAGGGGTATTAACATAGTTTGCAACCTTCGTGTAACATAAAAAGTTACGTGCATACATTCAATTCATGAGTGTTTGTTTGCAACATTTTAAGAGCTTCAACAGTTATTTTCTAACCTTTTAATGAGAAGAAGCAATTCATTCTCTCGAGTTATGGTTTGTGGTAATATGCACTGTAAATTTTGGATATCATTTTACATCGTTGACATGACAAAATTACAGCACACGTATAATCCGGTATGGAAATAACAGTAAGTTTACGAAATATTGCTATTAGTTTGTGGTACAAAGTTCCTCCATTTGTAGCTCAAAATGT
The DNA here is from genome assembly GCA_019593645.1 of Akabosia matsudoensis. NCBI lineage: Eukaryota > Metazoa > Arthropoda > Collembola > Entomobryomorpha > Paronellidae > Akabosia > Akabosia matsudoensis. The sequence continues at coordinate 1,121 of VICI01003958.1, forward strand.
TGAGTGGATTTAGTTGAAAAACAATTGACTTACCAAACATTCGTCCTCCACGTGTATACTTAGCAAATGTAAGAACGAGGAAGCAGACAAATGCTAATCCCCGAGGTGAAAGCATTTTGAAAAATAGAAGTAAATTGTTCCGTGGTCTTTCTGATGATTAGCGTGGAGATGATGGTGTTTCATAAATTATTTGAAATTACTAAAAGTATTAATTTTCACCCCTGAACTTTGCCGTTAGAAATTTCTGTGGAGTTAATTTTCTTAGTTTTGTAAAGAGCTTAGTACTCGCTGTCATCATAATGTAAAAACAAATTTGTACACATGTCTCTGGAAAGAACACGGCTAAATCGACGAAAATTGCATATTTAGTAAGAAAACAGCGTTTTTCTTCTATTATTTATTGTAGCAGTGTATACGTGATAGCAGATTGTGACTCATATCTCTAGGAGCCATTTCCACTTCGTATTAAGAAGTCCTAGGTTACCCCACAAATATCCAGATACATCGTAGTTTGGATACACATTTTTTCTTCACACTTTGTTTAAATTTTACAAAACTAATTGCTTTCACTTTTCACTTCGGTACACCTAATCACAGTACACGTCGTCTTTTAACTGCTTCGAAAGCAATCTGGTTGTTATTAAATTTTCACGAAGTACAGCTGCAGCAATTGTATTATTTCGAAAATTACGCAGAACTGTTATTCACGCCTTATAAAAAGAAAACTATCACACAAATTTGGAATCCTGGTGTTTTGACGATGGACAGGGCTCTTGACATCACATCGATGTATCTAGAAAGCAGACATATTTATTAGTTCACTTTTTATTATTAGTTACTAATACCTTGAGCTGCAACGTAATACTCACACAATACTTTTTTTTATGAATGATCAAGTACATTTCACGCTAATTTAGAAGTCCGAAATGGGAGTTTTATTAGCCCGAAAAAGCATAAATTTGCATACAGTAAATTCAGTAAATTGTTTGTTTGAATTCGCGACAAACAGACGAAGATATTATGAAATACCGTTGAGATGTTCATACTTCCGTAGTTGCACATTCCCTAAGAAAAACTACGAAAGCAGGTCATTGCGAATTGCATAATTTAACTCCAAAGTATTTTTTCTAGTTCCTGTTTTGCACGAACAAGTGAATTGTCCAGAAAAATTGTTATTTAACGAAAACAGCATAATAATACACAAATTTTCTGAAGGAACCCTCAATAATTGGTTTTAAACGTTATCAACACTTTCTCATAACACAGGTCGCTTTTCCTTGAACTTAATAAAAAAAAAATGCTGAAAGCCTCATGGGTTTTGCAACATGCTAACAGGTCATTTAGCAGTCGTGTACACAAGTATTAGATAATCCTTGCCAGAAGTGGTGTCATAATTGGAAAATAGTTTAAAAACTCGAAAAGGCTTTTACCTCCAAGCTTAGATTTTCATAGATATGAACGCACTAGCATTATTTCCAGTTTTCCAACTATTAACTACACCATGAAACTATCCGACAACAGTAAAACGCAATTTCCAACATCATCATAACACCCACATTACGAGCCAGGAAGTTGCTAAAAAAAGAACTTCGAAACATACACAGGAATGGAAAAGACTCCATGTTAAAATGAATGAAACTTCCTGGTAGTTTTGTGCAAAAAAAAAGTCCTTTCTTATGAGTGGAAAAACGTTAACCGTTTTAAGGGAAAATAAGAAAAAGTTATACAATCAAGCAAAACATACGGATTGTTGCTAGTTTTCTCACAAATTTTGTATACTTTTAAGAAGTTTTAACGAGATCCTTTATTGCAAAAGGATAATGTGGAAACTGTTCGGGAAGAGAAGTATATGCAGAGCTGTTCAAAGACGAGAGGGATACCTGCAACGTCGCTAAGGATCATGATAATAGTAATACAGGCTTAGAAAATGATGGACATAATAATAAATCTTCATACTAGAATCATTCCAACATCTTTCTCGTGAAGTCCTCACGATTCGCTTCCTTTTGAAAAGTTCGCCGTAACAACAAGGAGCAACCACAGTCGTTCAGGTATCATGGAAAAAGATAATTACTGCTTACTCACTGAGATCAGTAGCAACGTTCCAGTTTTCGCTTGAGTTCATCTTCACAAAATTTCTTTTTGATGATCTGTGTAATCAGATTAGACGTCTCAAAAATTAACGGATATGTCGTATAGGTACTAATCATGTGCAATCACCCAGCATTAATTGTAATCTTTACTAGCATTTTAATTGATATATTTCTGTGACATGTACATATATTAGTTATTCATATTAGAAATATAGCCAGTAGCAGTTTAGGTGAAGCGAGAAAGGAAATTCGTTGTGGCTGCGATAAGTGGCAATGTAACAATAATTAACGAGCGGTTGCTACGAGATGAGATTTTGGACGACTTTTAAGTTGGTAAGACTTTGCCCCAATTACAAAAAAAAAGTTCGTTGATGATTATATACCCGTTTTAGCATTCATAAACTGGTCATGTTGGTATAAAAGTGGTTCTAAATTCGTAGGATGATATGCATTTGAGCTTTAAAAAACGAATCCAATTTTTTTAATTGTTAAAGAATAAGCCCTTTCTAAAGCATCATTAGATGTTGGGTTTTTGTTTGTTGTAGTTAAGCCAATTACAGCTCATCATTTAATTGGGCACTCGACAATACCAGTAATCGACAGCTCTAAAGTTTATTTTTCACATTAATTATGTTTGGCAACAAGGACTTCTTATGGTTTCCTGGTTAATCATGTACTAAGCGTACCCATTGATTACAGTATGTTATGATTGGAAAGGCACACTAATTATGATTTTTGCAAGCCTGCAATTAATTGCACTGTTTTTTAGGTAAATCAATAGTTAAACGCTACAGCTTATAGAGAGAGGGCCCTCATTAAGAATGTTTACTTTAGAAAATGGAGGCGTTGATGTAGATTATTATGCTTCCTCACCACCACTTATGGGCTCAAACAACTCCGCTATTTTTGTAGCTGTGCGGGCTTCCATGTTCCCATCAATTCTGAAATATAGCCGTGCACATTTGCAAGAAAAAGCAAGGTTTATGCTTTTGCATAGGAGCGCTGGGGACCTTCTAACTCAGCTAAATTTTTCAAATGGGTGTACACACTACAGACAAGAGAGAACTTCCTCTGCAGTTACTTCTGAATACCAATGAACCACTTGGGCAATATTATACTTTGGCCGTCTTTCAAAACATAGCTAAAATGCTTTCAGTGTTTAATCCCCGCTGTTTCTTGCTGCTACCTGTCTAATTTAAATGCTCTCGTATGCACAGCCATGATCCGTTTTCGGGCATTTAATATCATCATCATCATCATCATCCGACAGCAAAAACCCAGGCTTTTGTATCTGTCAGCCCATTCTTGCCTATTTAATGATATGAATGAATGTACACACTCATTTCGTAAGATAATGAAGCAATCGTGTACAATAATAATTGTGAAAGCTATAACGTGTTTTTAATTTATATCAATTTACAAGAGCATTCACTCTCTAGTCATAGTACATATTCATGTTGACATACACCAGTTGACTTGCCATTATAGAATGTAACCTGCAAAAACACCATACTATAAATAAAACACATTATTGTCCGAGTGAAAAGGTAGTCTTTTGGAATCCATATTTCCTGGTTTTATCTTTAGCCATGCAAAATTTTTGTGGTTTCGATGTAACGTCTTCTGAACGCATTTCATTTGAAGTTCATTTAGTATAATATGCAAAATGTTAACATAACATTATGCATAGTTATGATTCCTCGCCATATTTGCAGCAAGTCTACCTTATTTAGTTGTGAAAAACTTTCGAAAAAAGGACCTTTATTTCTCGCCAAGAATATTTATTTTATTAAAGCTAAATATCTGTTCTGTTCAAGCTAGTTTGAGGCGAGAAAATCGTGGATAGTACAAAGAACGTGGATATTTTATTTTGTTAATTTTTCTCTTCGTTTCCTAATTTTTATGCAGTAGAAGTATCTCTTCAAAGGCAACAACGAAATCCTTTAAGCCTTCAATTCAACTGTATGTTTGCTCAAGAACCGAGTACGGCTTTACTTCTTTTTTTCTTCTTATAACTGCGGCGACTTCAAAATAAATTCACTTGGCAAAAATAGAAATAAACGAAATGCTGAGTTCGATTGACGTAAAGTGCTAGAAAACTGATTTTTTTGCTTGTATGCCTTAAATATCTCACTCTATCTCAATTTTACACATTCTGTCCAGCAGCCTTTAAAGGGATTTTCTCCCTAGAGGCATGAGTGGAGAAAGAAGCTGCATGCCACGAAATTGCAAAAAAAAAATCACTAGACTACCATTTCTCTGCAATAAACACATATAACTTACTCTACTGACCAAAAATGAAACTGTTTTGGTGGTGAGCGAATGACTAAGAGATAAGAGAAGATGGAAAATCTCATTTTGCCAAGGTAGACTTTTCCGTTGCATTGCATTGGAGTACCTACTGTGCATATTGTTGGCTTCCAATTCGATCCATACATTGAGTAAACCGGCCACACTAACTCTGGGCCTGTGTATCTTCCGTTTGCACAAAATACGAGAGAAAGTCTGACTTGAAACTGACCATCCGTCTCAGAAAACAGTCGTGGGTGTACCCAGTAAGGCTTGGAGAAAACATTCGTGCGTTTGAGAGTACCTCGCAAGAAAAAACTCTCCAAAATACGTCAAATATCTTCCCAGTAAGATTTGCAATACTTTTTGTGATAACACGAAAGCTCATATTTCCTTGAAGTTCTTCTTTCTATCAACTGCTCCAGGCAAATCATTTCTCTCTGTTTACTACAAACGAAATACGGCTGAAATCAATGAAACTGGGCTTTAAAAACACATAGCTACTCCTACCAAACATGTTTCTGGCATTTTCATTTTACGCTGATGCACGTACTCATTCGGTCCGTTTTAAAGAATCTTAACAAATTGTTTAAAACACAGTGATTTTAATTTCAATCATGGCGAATGCAATTTTCGGAATATAATTTGCAGGCTCCATCTACTGCAAAAAGTACATTGAAAATGATACATCAGAACAGAGAATCACTCCGTTTCGCGTAAAGATTTGTCATCTGGTGTTGTGGTGAAAGTATCAAAGGTATCATATTACCATTTTGTTTTTCTAAGGGCTAGAAACTGAAATCAACTTGCTCGTTGTGTCAATAAGTATAAGTGTTTTCATTCTGTAGTGATATATAGGAATAGATGGCTAATCCAAAAAAAAAATCCGTTGCCATTTTCGGTTGCTGGCTCCTTTGCCGTTTGGTTCAAGTTATAAAAATAATAAATAAAAAGGCCTTAAAAATACACGATTGATAGATTTTTTGGTGATTTGTAGCGAACTTTCAACAAATATCTAACCAGGCAATTGTCGTGCGTGAAGATCTGCTAGGAGAGCTGCCTCCCCTCTTGGGGAGAAAGTTTTGCTAGCCCATTACTATACCTGTACATAGCTAAAAATGTAACTCGAAAATAATGCAGTGTTTTAAATATTACTCAAATCTTTGTTATGAAATCGTGAATTTCAAGGAATAACGATGAGCGGGTAATCTTAATAGAAATAACAGTAAGAGAATCCTTCTGTTGCAGTAGTTGTTTATTTTTTGTTTTTATTACGTTCACCTTGTTTTCCAGACAAGATTGAAGAAACGGTAGTTCAACGGCCAATTATAACGAACAACTTTTATATGCGTGTAGTCTCAGTTACACTCGTACAAATACTAGAAGAGAATTTTGTCATTCTTCCGCGACTAAAGTTCTCAGCAAAACAGATTGATGGACAACTCATTTGATCTATTCCGCAGGTCTAATGTTTATTTGGTGGGAGAGTAGTAGCAGTGCAAATTCACCAGAAACAAAGCTCTGCTCATTTTTAAGAATCAGGGCTAGCACCATGCATGTTCAGGTGAAAGACAAACGTAAAATACAAGCAAGAAAAGTACTACTACACAGACTAGTTTGTTAATAAATGTCAAACTATCTCGGTTCGTGTAGTGTATGGCTGGCTAGAAGGGCCAGGGGAGTTTACAAGTTTACTTTTTTGTTTGATATATTTAGAGTAATCTCTCAAACTACACAAACGAGAAAAAAAGTTGGTTAAAAATATCCTTTCTTTAAATGAGGTACTAGGGAATGAGAAACTACAGCAACTGTATTTCTCCCAGCTTTACCTGCCCGTAACGTATCTTCTGTAACACTTGCATTGCATGGTTGCTTACTTTTAAAACTATTTCTAGCTACTAATGACTCATACTGACTACAACTTCTTACTTCACAAGGAACCTCTTCAAAATATGACGTCTAAACAAGTTGACACTTTCTAACGTTTTCTTAGTTTTGGTCTTTTGGAAATTCAACTTTTGCATTGTTTTACACATGTCAAAGACGACACGTTCTGCAAGCAATGCCACAAAACAATTGTATGGATCTTGAGAATAGACAATGCAGTAGTTATTTATACGTACGACAACTTCCGATTCTAAATTTCCCTTGATTGTTCAGCACACTGGTTCTTTTATACTAAAAAAATATATCAAAAATAACTTTCATAAATTGGAATCATGCATGCAATGCATGAAAATTGAATATATACTCATACTTTTAAAAAAACTATGTGTGAATACATATTAACAAATGTGAACATCAGAATATGAACATTTTCTAGCAGGAATGATTTTATTATGTAGGCTAATATAAACATGTAGTACTGCCGTCTCTTGTGTTTTTGACAAAAGGTATAAAACAATGCATGGAATTTTGCAATTGGCAACAAACATTTTTCCATCAAGATAAAGGTTGAAAAGCAAATGTAAACTTCAAATATCCAAATATCATGACGTTTTCCGGAGCATTTGATTGACACATTGTTTTTTATACAGAGAAGCAACTGACAGCCAAGAAATAAATGAAAACCTACAGAAGGCCATGCCATTACAAACAATGGAATTTTCTCCCTCCACATAAACAACATATTCCTTCTGACTCCAACAACTGGAGGCCACAAATAAAATTTGTGCGTGATACCGTTACCCTCCGACCAAACATAATTTCTTATCAGAAAACTTTTTGGAGGAACTAAAATTCGTGAAAACGGTAAGGAAAAGCGCTTGACATTCTGCAAACTTTGCTGAGTTTATTTCTATGGACCAATAAGTGCATAATAATGTGACATTTGGTTCAAAACGTGGATGCATTATCAGTTTCCGCAAAAATTTCAACCAACCTTAACGCAAAGTCTACCAACAGACAAAATGCCAACCACCTCCACTGAGAGTATACAACTTTCTACATTGATTACTGGTTAGCGTTAGTTTAATTTCCATAATATGATTATTGTTGCTATTCTTGGTTTTCTTCATGGCAATGGAGCAAGGATTTGTTCGTCAAAAACAACTTGTTTTCCAACAAGGCATGTTTTATATACTTTCCCGGGTTTTGTCCAATCTGACAAGTTCTATCCCAAAAGTATCTAGCTAAATTACAAAATGACTACTTGTAATTACGACTGACTTACATTTCACAATTGCCTCTCCTTTATTCTAGAACGAAAGCTTGTACGTATAAAATTATGTACCCGTATTGCATTCACTTTCAAATTTCCAACAAATATGTCGAATTCAACTTCTCCCATTTTTGGCATGTTTATTTCCTCAGTTAAACGAGCTAAATTTCGTCTGACAATTTGGAAAATTGTTTCTCTTTCTCAAAATTTGCGTTGTTCTTGTTTAAAGTGGAATTTGGTTTGAAAGAGTTATATGTTATACAATGGGAGTATCGTCGTCACAATTTATGTGAAGTTGTCACACTGATTGGCTCACTTTCCTGTGATTGAGTCAGCGTTCCCAGTACGAAATTAATGTTAAAGGGCTGATTTTCTCTTGAATGCATACTTAAGCAATGTTTCACTCACTCGGTTCGTATTTCTAAAGCACTTCCACTAAATGTTTCACACACCAAATCAAACTACATCACGAGTTGCTGCTTAAGTGTTGTTTCTTTCAACTTATTCATCACAGAAAATATATACCCGTCAGTTACATTGTCATACTAGTACACAAACTTGAGAAGTAATAATTAAGTCTCGCCAAAATAAGTTTTTTTCTCACCTATAACTGTGTCACAAACCAAGTTACACTTATGTTTTTTGCACTTGTTTGATTCGCTATGCTTGTATTGCTCTACAAACATGCTCATATCCACTGAAAAAGCATGCAAAAACATAAATAAACATTTTCACGTGCTTAACAAAAGACAAGTTCAATATTTGCTTTACTCTGCACCAGAGAGAGAAAAAACTGTTCGTTGTTATTTGTGAATCGACGGAAACATTAATTTATCTGAGGTGTCACTTATGTTACCATTTTATAAAATGCTCTGTTAATACAGGGTTTGTTTTTTTTTTCGCAGAGGCTTGCACTTTTTACATTCTCAACCTGGGAAATGTCACTCTTTCAGAAAACTCACTGAAAATGATATGAAAAGAACTAGCGTTCGTGGCTGAGCATGATTGACAATGATGATTAGATATGAAATAATAAATTATACAGTTTACGTGTACCCTGTCTCTCTTTCCTCTCACAGAGAAAAAGTTTAAAATGAATGACAACTCATACAGAGTACTATTTTCTCCGAGTTACCGAACCACTATACATTCCTTCGAGTATTTTCACTATAAACTGCACCTTTTTCTGTGTACGCAAGTATTCGTTTTTGTATTTTCCTTCTTTCAAGTACAGGTATTCTCACAAGTGCACAGTAGAGAAAGCCAAATGCAACAGTGTTACCATCCGACCCTGTGTTTTTGTGCGTGTGCTCACCGTTCAACGCGAACTTTACAACTGAGCCAGTCCACGACAAGTTTAGGGTAGAGATTCACGAGAGAGGAGGGCAACACCAAAAAAACTGATCACCATGATACCTTGTAGTTTTGGCAGAGTGGAGCTGGAAAAACACGGGGAGTCTAGGACCCATACGATTTTTGGATATAAGGAAAATCTTGAAAGCAAACGTTATAAAGAAGTAAGAAAAAAAGTATCTTCAGATGCACATTCACGTTTTCGGCGGCTTGAAGGGAGAAAAGTGAAGAAGTGAGAAATACTTGTTGTCGTTGTTACCATTACGGCTTCTGCAGCGCGAGCCTTACTATGGCAAGAGCTTCTTAGTATTTTTAAGGCAAGTAGCTAAAGTAAGCATACTGCTTAAGAAGCTCTTGAGACGCGACTCAAGTCAGTCATGTTCACTATTTTGTGTGCATGTGGGCATGAGAGCAACGGTGAATGAGAAACGAGCAAAGAAGTGGACTTGAGGACAATAACTGACTATACGGACGAGAAGGATTTTTGTCATATTGGAATGATAGAGGCATTGTTGGCTGGTGGTGTTTCAATGAAAAAAAAGACGATTGACCTGACAGTTTGAATAGTATTGGGCAAAGGGAAAAGAAGATAAAGGAGGAAGTACTGAGTTTTCGGTTGAGGTGCATAATACAACACTTCTTCCTTTTCTTCTACTTCTCTTTTTTGTACTAGTTTTTGTGTCGTCACTTACAACTTATTCTAATCGCCCATGTTCCCTTTTAAAAGAAATGTTAAAACGCTTGCTGGTTAGATGGGCTCCTCACTGTTTCTATCTTCCAGGCCGACAGGGTTTTTTTTTTCAAGGTAATGGTTTTTTTGTACTTGGAAGGATTCTTGTTCCGAAAATTCCTTGTCATCAAGACCCTCCTTTCATCGTGAACACAATGCTCCATCAAAAATAAGTAAAACACGGAAAAGGTGTAGAGCTGTATGTAGGATTTTGGCATGTGTATGTCCCCCACACGTGACACATACAAGACTATCCTGCGTGCTCGCATTTACGAAGAACATTCGGTGCGCTTTCTTATATTGAGTGAGATGACGGCAAAGGTATTTGATAAAGATAACTTGAATCTTTTCTGAACATCGCGAGTTAAATGGTTTTCCCAGGTCTCACTGGACACAATAGTAGAATTTTAAGTCCAATAAGAAATAAATTGGAATTCTATTGTTCCCGTTGTCCAATGTTTATCAAATAGAGGCTTATCGAATTTTTGTTCCAATTGGATGTGGGCGTTTTCGACTCCTTTTGAAGATCGCCAATAAGTGGTTCCATGGAATACGAAGTAACCAGTTATCTATACATTGGTATATACTGGAATTCACTAACTCCGTTCTCAGGATAGCTCATTTTTCCAGTGAATCTAGAAACTCTATGTAGTTATAACTGATACATCAACTGGGGATAGGGGATCGTTTAATTTGAGCGAAAAAAATGATAAAATCATTAGAAAGATGTAAGAGAAAAAATAACTTACGCTTGTAAAACTTAGTGATTACACAAAATGGATTAGCTGTGTCGTTATGCACGCTTCCTCTCTGTACATCCAAACCGTTACATGGAATATGTACGATGAAACCGTGAAGTTATTATGCATAAAAATTCATGAAGGCTGTTTGAACCATTTGTAAAAATATATAGCGTTTTCATTTCACTCTCTCCCTAACGCATTCAAAGTATCTTCGCCAACAAATAACCAGTTCGTGTTCCAAGCAAACAATAAAATTCTGTTATTCCTTCAAGTCAATTTGCTTTCAAAGGGACCAGCGGATATGTACGAGAAAATTTACACATATATTTTCTTGACACAAGCCGGATACTTAGGTGGATTCTGAGCTGTTTGCATACACACATACATTTCCTACATTTTAAGTGCCACCACCACGAAAATGGTGAAATTCATATGGTGACTGTCGTGTGCGTGGAAGTGTGTTCTCTTTA
>VICI01003959.1:0-11955 GCA_019593645.1 Akabosia matsudoensis
TCTATCTAATTTTCACGCTTATCTGGAGCTTTGGATGAATCGTCAAGATAATTATCAATATTATCATCATGACTGAGTCAAGCCGAGAACTTGGTAAGAAAACATCATTCGAGTCTACATATATTCACCCACAATTATTTAGGCTCTCCATCAAGATATTGGAGATTCTCGAAGTATTTCATGTGCATCCCGTTCGGTACTCATATTTTGGGGTCGAACTGGTACATCGAAATACATCCATAAAACTACAATAGTTTTGCTGCAAACTGGATGATATTGGTAATTGATGTTTCTTTAAAATAGGACTAATAGAAGTGTTGCAACTGCCGTACTTCAGCTGCACTGCCTGGAGTTATTACAATCAGTGTTTGAGCATGGCCAACGATGAGTCAAGCGAAACACAGAGAACACTTGATAACCATGCGCAAAGCATATTTAGCCCGACGCGAGACTTTACTGAATGCAAAGAAGTCGACTGCCCTAATTACAATAAGGATAGTTGCGTCCACTCCCGAAAAATCGACTGGAGGGTACCACTGAGTGAAGTTAAAGGAGACATGAACCATTACATGGAATTTCTGGCTTTTAAGAAGGGTGGCTGCAAAATTGGATGGGTGGTTGGAAAAGATCAGTGTAATTGTAAGGAGTGTCGAAAGAATCGTTGGTATGACCCAACCAAACCAAGTAGTCTACTGAATCTTATATGCGATGTTGACCAATACGCGCCCAAGAAAATGAAGCAGTACCGAAAAGGTGTGATCGAAATGGTATTGTATCCCAATGGATATAAAACCAAGCAGGCATTTGTTGAATATTGGTTGGAAAGGGTTCCGAAGCTGTTTCCTTTCGTGGCGGCCTTAGAAAAATGTCAAGAAAAGCTGTTTGACTGGTCGGAAGATTGTGTGGCTGATCAAGCAATCGACAAGTTGCGGACTGCGGTCAAAATCATGAAGGATCGAGGTAAAAAGCAAACATTAGTAAAACGAACTGTAATGCTCTATCACAATTCAAGTACCGTAACATAATATGTTGTTGAATGTGTCAAACCAGCCAAAAATCTTGTAGAATCGTACAAGTGTGAACTCTCAGACGGGAAAATGTTCACCCTGGACGTGCTAATTCTGAAGGCTGCAAACCAAAACCAAATTACCGTCGAGGGTATCTGTAACAAGTTGGTGAAAGTAGAGAAATCTTTGCTGACTGTTCAGCATGGCAGCTCTGAGCCACTTAAGTACCCCGTGACAAAACTCAACTGCGAAACATTCAACCTTATTACTGGAATCGACCTGTTGCAAAAAGAAAACTGCGGAAAAACTGATCGCATTATACTGCTTTTAGAGGCAAAACAGTTGATCCATGAAGTCGAACGACAATTGTCACAGTTTGCCAAGTTTACTCCTGAGACTGTACATGGTAAGAACATATTTAGCGTTAATTTTTTAATTTAGATCGACCTTTAATCGAGCTTCCCTCAAGTAATGTGATCGCATGGTCGAACCGGCAATCATTTAACATTTGCACTAAGTTCGGTATACATTCTGGGACCGAACTGGTACATGATAACTTAACAATAAATAAAATTGCATTTTCTTCCTATGACGCTGATCAAAATCTGTGTAATTGAAACAGGGCTTTTGGAAATACTTGAACTGCCATACTTCTACTGCACGGCATGGAGTTTTTATAATCAGTGTGTGACTTTGGCCAACCTGTCAACGACTACTCATACTGAAAATTCTAGTCGTACTGGACGAAAACAAAAAAAACTTGACGATAGGGCCAACGTAACATCGAGTGGTCATAATGACGAAGAATCTCGTTGTAAGGAACTGAAAACACTTGATGACAATGCGGAAAAAATATTTAGCCCGAGAGGGGATTTCAGTACCTGCAAAGAACAGTACAACGCTGATCACAGTCAAGCTAATTGTCCTCACTGCCAGAAAATCGACTGGACGGTGCCCTTGAGTGATTTGAAAGGAGACAGGAGACATTACCGGGAATTTTTGGCTTTTGAACAGGGAGGCTGCAAGGTCGGATGGTTTGAGGGAAAAAATCAGTGTAAATGCAAGGAGTGTGGAAAGAATCGATGGTATGACCGAACCAAACCAAGTAGTCTACTGAAGCTTATACGCAATGTTGACCAACACGCTCCTGAGAAAGCGAATTACTACCCAAAAGGCGTGATCGAAATGGTAGTGTATCCTGGACCCAAACAATATTTTGACAAACAAGCCTTCATTGAGTATTGGTTGGAAAGGGTTCCTAAGTTGTTTCCCTTCATGGCAGCTGTAATACAGAATCAAGAAAAGACGCTTGACTGGTCTGAAGATTGTGTGGCTGATCAAGCCATCGATAAGTTGCAGTCTGCGTTGAAAAAGATGAAGGATCGAGGTAATACGCAAAGATGAATGCAACAAAATGTAATACTCCATCACAATTCAAGTACCATCACATAATAATTTGTTTAATGTGTCGAAACAGCCAAAAGTCTTGTAGAATCGTACAAGTGCAAACTCTCAGACGGGAAAATGTTCACCCTGGAAGTGCTCATGCTGAATGCTGAAAATCACAAACAAATTGCAATCGAGGGAATTTGTAACAAATTGGTGAAAGTAGAGAAATCTTTGCTGATTGTTCAGCATGGTACCTATGAGCCGCTCAAATACCCAGTGACAAAGACCAACTGTGAAAAATTCACCCTTATTACCGGAATCGACCTGTTGAAAAAGGAAAACTGCGAAAATACTGATCGTCTTATACTACTCATAGAGTCAAAAAAGTTTATCTATGATGTCAAAAGACGTTTGTCTCGGTTTGCCAAGCTTACTATTGAGGATAATCATAAGGCATATGTGAAAAGGTGGGTGGTTACGTGCAAAATAACCTATGACGAGTTCAATCCCCGGTCGGACACATTGTACGCTATATTAGACCCTTGTGGTTATTATGTTGGATTCCAACGTTGTCTAGATGAAAAATACCTCATAAAGTGTAATTTAGTCAAGCAGGAAACAGATTTGTGTGCCGTTAATGCGATGAATTCGAATATGGTTGTGTTCAACCGAAAGTTTGAAACATATGAAGAGATTTACAACTGTTGTATTAAATTTTGCGGTCAGCGAAGCCTGCAGGTAATCAAACTCAGGCGAGAACTTACATTTTTAAAACTGGATTGCGACCTGATAGGTCCTGCTAGGATAGGTCCTGATAGGATAGGACCTGGTAAAAAGCTTTTGTTTGTTTCGTCTGGGGCTGGAGAAGGAAAAACGACTCTGCTGGAACATCTTTTTTTCCGAAGTAATTTACCGGAAGTGAAAGTTCTGCACACAACGGCTCGGAAATTGTTGGAACGTCGATTGGAGTCTGTTTTTGAAGCAATCAAGTCGAGTGTTTCCCCTTTGGAGTTTCAAATAAGTGATAGCGTTGTACTCCTCATCGACGCGATTGATGAAGTTGAGACGCAATGTCTTCAAGACTTGAAAAAGATCACAGAATACGCGTCACATCATATTAAAGACTTTAAAATTATTGTTAGCATGCGGACCCACCTCGAAAATAAAATTATGGAGGAGTTTGGGAAGCCAAAGATATTCAAGTTAGCACCGTTGGCATGGGGCGATATGAGGTCCGTCATTCAGAACTACTGGACACATATGTTGGCGTTCTCAGGAGGGGCTACCGAAGGATTAGATAAAGCCGCTGGGGAAATTGTCTCCCATTACAAAGATAAGTTTGAATTAACGCCACTTCACTGCAGACTTTTAGCTGAAATTTATGCGGAACATGTTGAGAAACCATTCGACGTATTTCTTGGATGTGTAAAGACATACTCAATAATAGATGTATACGAAAAGATCGCCAACAACACCTTTGATCGCTATTCCTTCGAAAAGAAAAAGATTGACGAAACCTCTGCTATGGACGTTTATGCGTTTCTAAAGAAACAATATGAATTTGCGCATGTGTACGTTGCACTGAAAAAACTGCACTATTCCCACGCAGAGTCTCTTAGATATGCCCTGGAGTCCCCGGATATTACATTGGCTCCTGGTCAAGGTTTCCTGCACAACATTGATCCAGTCGTCTTTACTCATCTCACATTTGCAGAATATTTTGTTGATCGCTGGGCCTGTCGAGTAGTTTTTCGTGAACTAGAACTCGAAGAAGTGTACCTACCAAATTTCTCCAAGTTTTTAATGACCCGCTACATATCACGAGAAAAGCGCTTGTTCATGAATGAAATGCTGAAAGAACAGAAAACTCCAATTTGTTTTCCTCTTCAATTGGACGATTTAAACAAAGACCAACTACATACATTGCTGGCACAATTAAATGGCCGGGAAAACGACTTGACAAGGTTTATTGTAAAGTCACTTGCAGTAAAATTTCGTGAGTTAGTTACAAAAGTGCTGAACGAGTCGGAGGGTCGATTAGCATCCAAGTTACTTGATTCCTGCTTGAGATATGGTCACTACGACATGGTTTCTTTGCTCACAGATTTGAACGTGCCCTTAATTTCGGGCAGAGATATCCTTCAGGAGGATTATTCCAAATTTCTCCGAATGCTCTGGCTCATGCTCAATGAAAGTGCTGGTCATTCCAGCTTTGTATTTCACGAAAAGCAGAGAATAATCGACTTGCTAGTCACAAGGTATCTTCATAGACCTAACTTTTCTTTCGTCAATTTCAACGCTTTACCTAGCAATGTATCATGGGAGCTATTTCTTTATTCGATTGAGGGAATGAAGAAAAAAATGCAGAATCGACAAGAAAGAGAACAAGTTTTGCGTGACATATTGTTGCAGAAAGACATTTACCGGGACAACCTTCTTCATGTGCATACTCGCCAAACAGAATGCCAGAAATTTGTACATGAATTTCGAAAGGAATTTCCGAAAGAATTTTACGAATTGGCCAATTCAATCAATCGAAGGGGGGTAACATTTTTCGAGCATTTGAGTTGCAGGGAAACTCTAGAAGAGGTAGACTATTGCATCAAACGTTTCACTGAAGGAATGGAAAATGTAAATGAAATCACGGTCGCTTCCCAAATCAGCATCAAATCATGCGCCAGAGGAACTTCACTTGCAGAAGTGGTAATGCGTGATTGGACAAATCTTTCTGCTTTGCTAATAAAGGTTGATTTAGTTGGGGATCGTGTTTCGCAAGAAATCAATACAGGTGCGTTTCCTTCCCTTTTGGGGGCGTTCAAGAAATGTGCTGAAACCGAAAATTTTGACCAGCAACAAGTTGAAAAGGTAGCCAAATCCTTCCCATGTAATGACGAAATGTCACCGTTCTACGCGGCACTTTACATCAAGAATCAGTTATGTTACAATTCTTCTTCACGACAGGATGAGTTTCAAGATTGGTTTATCGGCACTGTGCTCACAACAGAGGGAGTAAAATTCAAGTATCCCATGTGCTGTCATTTGCTAAACGACTTGATCGAAGATATTCTTGATGAGCTGGTGTTTGTACTGTCTGAGAAACATGTGGAAGCCATGTGTGTCAACGATTCCTCTTTTATTGTCGCATGCAAATCTGCTAATGTGTACATTGCCAAGCTCCTCGCCAAGTCATTCAGGGTGGAGTGGCTGTCGTGTCTCGACGATTTTCAACTCATGTGCGTATTTCGAGCTCTGGACCAGCATTGCGGCGATCTACTTGAAGACATTATATCCAAACTGGCGGTCCATAACTTTTCTGTTCCGATCAAGACCGTTCAAGAGTCACTCATAACCGGAAATCTGATGCTCTTCAAGTTGTACGTTGAGCAGTTAGGATTCACTCATGTCGAGGAAAATGTTCATTTAATCCTGGAAAACTCAAAGCATGATCCCTTCGTGATTGTAAAACGTAAAGAAATCATGATTGAATATATACGACGGAAATTCCCAATGAGTTTCAATGGAATGAAATGCAGTTGCGAAGAGCCACAGTTCGAGAGTGCAATCAACGATCGTGAAAATGACGGGAGCTGCACCAGAGTGATCTACCGAGTCAAGTGGATGCTGATAAAATGTCTGCTAATGTAAGTGAAATGAATGACAATTGACTTTACAACACTATTTTGTAAACGTTGAATTAATTTTTAATCAACAGTGCAGTCAACTACAGTGACAACAACAGCAACAGCATTTACTACAACACTAACCAAATGGAGTTCTATACGGCACGAAACTTCGAAGTTCGGATGTTGCAAGAGTCACTCATCAACGGAGACGAGTCGGGTTTCAGGTTTTTCGTTAGGGAGTTAGGATTCACTGATGTCCAAGAAAATGTTCATCTTATCCTCGAAGGCTCAAAATATGACAACCTACTTGTTATAGAACGCAAGAAATACATGATGGAATACATACGAAAGGAATTTCCAGGGAGTTTCAATAGAATAAAATGCTTTTCCTGGAGGCCCACGGCAATCAACTATCGCGACCATAACGACAGTGGCACAAGGTTGTTTTACGATGTCCACGAGGAACTGGCAGCAAGGATTAAGTAAGTGGAATGACATTCGAATGTTGACATTATTTTGTGAATGCAAATATTTAAGCAATTATTAATCAACAGTTAATTAAAACGCAGGGACGTCATTGACAACAGTAGCGACAGGGATGAAAACGACAATGCCGACGGTGAAGAAAATAACGCTAACCACAATGTAGAAAATGAGAGCAACGACAGTTAGGAGACAGTGTTGACAACGACCAAGAAATCCGATTGAGGACGGGAATCGATGAGTAACTGAAGAACATAAATTTCTCGATGAGCTACAGTAAGTGAAAAGACAGCTGATTTTTCTCGATATTGTTGTCAGCGTTCAGTCATTATTATTTTTTGTTTTGTGTTTGCTCGTTCAGATCTTGAATGCTTCCCGTGCGCTTTGACGACCCCTCCAAAAGCATTTGCGAAAGGACAAAGTCCGGCACTGTTCACTTTCCACTCGTTACCTAATTTTGTGTAACAAGGCAATAAATGTTAACTGGTTAATACTTTGCTTGAGCGTGTTCTTCAAGTTACGGCTTACGATTCAGAGGTGCACTTGGTTACGAGGTGCATTAAAATTCAAGGTGCATGAGTGAAAAAAATGCATGCTGACAGCAAAGTAATGGATTTCGTACACTTTCCGAAACCTGTAACCGGAATAAGCTCCGAAACGGCTGGACCGATTAATTCGGTTCCTGAGAAACATCGTCGATTCGTTATCTATATTTTTCGTTTTCGATCGAAAATTTTTGATAACGTATACGTTTTACGCCCTAAATTTTGGTTTTTGAGTTGCAACAAGCACTATTTTCATGTTGTCAGGATTTAGAACCATTAATTAGACCCCTACAAACATTTTTCGCTCATGCAGTAAAGTCCTATCGCGAGTCATTCCATCAAAATAATGAGTTAAAGTCTGTAAAATGAGCATGCATTGCTTTACCGACTGCTAATCTCAGTGCGTGTGCATTGAACTAATTACAGCTTCCTAACATGCCCAAAGACTATTTTATTGCTGAGCAGTCAGTAGTTAGTCTTTAATCAAACCCTGTGGGTATTCATATGGCTATCTTTTGTTACCGACGTGGCTATTCATACGGCTGCTTATTCATACCAAGGTAACGATTCGTACCGCTGCTATTTACAACAAGCTGGCAATTCATGCACTGGCCTGAGCAGCCTATTCCTACCGCGGTGGCAAATTCATGCCACGTTCTATTCATACCGAGGTGGCAATTCATCCCGCATCATATTTATAGCGAGGGGCCTATTCCTACCGCGGCCTATTAATACCGAGGGCACTTTTAATACCGCGGACTATTAACACCGAGGGGCTATTAACACTCTGGCATATTCATATCGCTGGCTGTAGAGATACCTCAGTGCTCTTCAAACATGCCTTTGGAAATGTTTCAAGACATTATACAAAAAACCATAAAATAAAAGCTGTTAAGCTTATAATGACGAAGCTTAGAGCAAAAGAAAAAGCTAAGGAAAAAAGCTGAGCTTAAAAGCCTCAAAATCAGTAGGGTTCCTCCCGGTGGCCCAAAGTACCACTCTGCAAAGTTTGATCCAAATTGGTCAAAGTATATGGCCTCTAGAGTACCGACAGACAGACAGACGGACAAACTTGTCCAAATCATTACTTGCCGAACAAAGTTCAGCTTCGTAATAAAAAACCATTGTAAACTTTTCGGTCTGATCATATGTTTGATAACTTTGTCAAGATAACCGAACGTGGGCGCATTAGACACTGAACGCCTCAACAAATCAGTAAAACACTGGTTCTACTGGATTTGTCAAAGTCGCTCTTTGGATTTTTGCTTTTTAAAAAAATCTTCCAAATTTATTCACGATACATAGAATGAAAAGCTTCTTCCAAAAAATGAAAAAAAATTCTGACTAATGCCAAGTCGTTTTTACATGGAGGAGAAAAACATTTAAAAATATTTTTGTTTGACTCTCATTGTTGTGACGTGACTTATAAGTCACCCTCCATTCCCTCCCTGTTTTACCCCCTCTAAACTAAGGCACCTTTGGACTTAACTGTGTTATTTGCTGTACTGCAAATACGCTGTTAGTTAGTACTGCTAACTACAAGAAGAGGAGACGCAAGCCCAGAATAATACTAACACACATCTGACCAGTAGTGAGTGATATCAAATGCATTCACTACAAAAACACTATAAACAATCGGTTGCCATCACCACATTAACTGTGAATATAATTATTAGCAGAAGAAAATACCCGCCAGAGAGGAACGGATTGTGACTTCTGTTCGGTTGGCTGTAAATCTGTTGCGCCCGGAGCTGGAGGGCGTGCTGGGGCGGGAGACTCCGACTCCAACTCGTCCAACGCTGTCGTTCATGGAACTTCCTTTTAGAATTGAAATAGCGCGGTAGGTTTGGCTTCCGATGGAGGACTTATTTAGCGATCCAAATGTTTAGGGAATGGGCGTTAACTCATTGGCAGCGTATAAGGGAGGAAGTGTACTGATCGGCGCGGCGTCAGGATGCACCGGCATCTGAATGGCGTGGAACGGCCGCCCAAAGTCATACCTTATCACTTCGACAGGATCAACTGCTCGCTGCCGTCACGCCGAACGCGACAATGAACCGTGCCCGCCTATCAAAATAAAATATGTGTAAAAAAATATTTTTGCCAAATTCCCGCTCGAGAAAGTTTAAAACAAAACATAAAAATGGCTTACAATTTGGCTATAGGACAGCGGCCAGAACAGATCGTCCTGGAACTCAAGAACCGAGGGCGGGTCGAGAACGTTGTTGATTCGGTTCATCTGGTCAATCTCGCTGGAGCCCGGGAACAAAGGTCGCAGAGTCAACCCTTCAAAAATGAATTGAAAAAGCTGTTCAAATCTGTTTTATTAAACAAAATCATCGTTTAATTAACGAATTTAATTAAACTACACTTCGGAAAAGACGAATCCAGCCGCCCAAACGTCTATTTTGTGGGAGGAGTGCCCTGCCGTCAGTGGACATTCGGGAAGGCGGTACCATCGCGTTGAAATGTACTCGGTGTGCGGGGGTCGTTTCTTTTGAGGTCAATTCTCCGTTTTCTTCAATTCTTCAATTCTCCGTTTGAGGTCCTTGTCGCAGGTCGCCACGATGTAGCACTTGTGCTAGGCAAGGCACTTCAAGGTAGTCGTCCGCGTAGGCCCCTTTGTGATAACACGGAAGACGCTTAAAGCGCGGATACCGGATGATATTGAGGGCCACGCGGTACTTGGCGCCGAGTTTTTCGAGCTCGCCCATGAGGCTTTCGGTGATCTAGCCCATGCAGTTTCAAACAGAGTTTCAAATGCTCAGTAACTTCAGGAATCATTTCTAGGTACGGTACTAATCTTGGGAGCCGGAAAATTACGTACCATGTGGGAAAACAAAAATGAGCACACTAACTTCATTCAAAGGTTCCAATTTATTATATGTATTCAAGTTTGACGCCACTGGGGAACAGGAACCCTGTCGCGCCGTTAAGGCGCGGCCGGGTTCGGGAGAACACGCCAACTCAACTTGGAGAACTTGTGGAAGATGTTGCAGGGTTGGACCTAGGGCGTGCACTTGGCGCAGACACAGTCCATACTGGACTGAAAGATGTCGAGCTTGTTTTGATTAAAAACTTGATAAAGGTGGTGTCCACCAGGATGTGGAATGGGGGCTGAGCTGGGTGTTGTACGCAAAAACCAAGGCGGAAACGTTTGCGGACTGGAATTACAAGTGATTAATGAATTAAAACAGTTAATTCAGCAGGATATTGGGCGGGTATTTAAATTAAAAATTAAAAGACTTACGCTTCTCGAACGACGATTGCCTCGGGGTCGGGCTTTTTTTAGCTTGACGGTCCTTGGAACTTTTAGGACAAAAAATTAAATATATTGATAAAACAAGTATTTTTAAAATTAAATTGTAGGTTTTCTTGAACTTACAATCTGAAGTCGTTTGCGCTTATCATCCACTTCATTTCTGCAAATGTTTGGCGGAACTTTCTCGTTTCCTTGGCTTTGCCCATGAAACAAAAACAAAAAATAAATCCAAC
The DNA here is from genome assembly GCA_019593645.1 of Akabosia matsudoensis. Taxonomy (NCBI): domain Eukaryota; kingdom Metazoa; phylum Arthropoda; class Collembola; order Entomobryomorpha; family Paronellidae; genus Akabosia; species Akabosia matsudoensis. The sequence continues at coordinate 10,543 of VICI01003959.1, forward strand.
AACGTCTTATAAAAAATAAATAAAACCACAATTAATTAACGGCTCTTACCATTGGTAATTACGACTTTTAATTAGTTAACTAAATTCACAACAAACCTCCAGTGAGAAATGATATAAAAACTTGTTTTTCCAAGCAAACAAACATGTGCACACAGCACACAACTTACTAACTCGTCTGCTCATACAATACAAACATGTACAGTTAACACTGGCGAGTGTGTTTTTCTCTCACTCTCTCCGTCTGTAGATATCTCACTCGTTCACTGTACTTTCTGCCGAGCTGCCAAATGTAAACAAACTTTTGATGGTTTTGTTCATCCTTTATAGCCAATTTTTAAGCATTTTTACTATTTTCAACCGCGAAAAAAGAGTAAAAAAATGAGTGATAAACTGCAAATACCATTTTTTAAATAAATTAATTAGCTCAAAAACAGCTGACTCACGACGACATGGAAGGTAAGTAACTAATTAAATCTCATTGTTTGGTTTTTCTAGTTTAAAATCTAATTAAAAACTTTTAATTACCGCTTATCCTAGTTTTTACTTTAGTTTTTCCATGCTTGTCAAGGTGAAAACAGTAAAAAGCTGATAAGTTACCAAGCCAACCTACTCCGCTCGGCGGCCTTTCTCTGGAACATAGTAACCGTCAAGAGAAAAATCATCGCCGTGCAGTTTTGCGTCGTGGGCCCGGCAGTCGGACAGCTGTGCCCTTAGAGCCCTTCTAGCTTTAATTAGCTTCGATGTCATCATGTAAATAAAAAACACATTCTTCATAATAATAATTAAAGCAAATAAAATATGCATTTTAAACAATTGAATACCCCGCTAAGTTTTGAAATATATTGTTTTTATGTTCCACTTTGTTTGGCGACATTCTTACTCAATTTTACCTCCACGGCGAGAAGCAGTCGACGACCTTCAGCTTTGGCTACGTCCGGGACGAAGTCCTTACCCATTTCCCCGTTCTCTGGCTGGGTGTCCTCCTCAACGCGTGGGCGGTGAAGAATGCCACCGAGCTGGTGCTCCAGACTGGCCCCACCAGTAAAATTCACACGTAAATTTCCCTCCAAAACATTTAAAAGCCTTCATTTTCATCTTAACACGAAATTTTCCGTTGCAGGGATCAAGTTTTAAGTGACCTTGACAGGGGGCGTTTTCTCTCAGCCGTTTTCCTCGGAGGCGTCGTCCATTTCTTCCTGTCCGAATAACTCCCCCATTCTGAACGTGTACAAAGTGCCAGCTGCCTCGACAACCCTCCAAAAGTAATTCCAGGAATTCTGTGCCAGTTTCGGAATGTCGCTGTCGTCCTTCAACCTGGGTAAATAAATGATAAACTACTATTTTAATCGCAGTTATATTTTGAACCTTTTTGAAACTATTTTTAATTGCATTTTCTAACGCCAGATCGAGATG
>VICI01003960.1:0-11954 GCA_019593645.1 Akabosia matsudoensis
CATCAAAATTAATTGAAATTGCGTAGCTTAACTTCAGGAAAAGCCTTGTTTCCAGTTTGGCGACAACCTGTTGCCCCTTTTCTAACTTTTGAAATGCTTTGATGTTGTTTGTGCTTAGTAGGGCATCCATCAAAAGTTTGTACGAGGCTTTGCTTTCGTATTTTACCTGGAACAAACTGCAAGTCACGCGGTCAAACTGTTGTTCTATACTGTAAAGCACGCCGGACCTCATGAATGGCTTTCCCTGCTTGCATTCTGCGGCTTGTCGGTTAGTGATAGCATCCGTTTTCAATAGCGCATCAATGACCAGCGGCTTATTGGTCGTGAGAGCTTCAAGCTCATCTAAAATCGTGTAGATATAGTATCGTTGCCATGTCTCCATTCCTGAGCCGTTGGCCTCCGAAGTTTGGTCAACGCAAACGTCGCGTAGGTTCGCTGGTTGCGCGCCTTTAACGCCGCGGGTTGTGAAGTTATCAAAAACGGTTGGCGTCGAAGTGTGGCGCGAATTATCCCCACTATATTTTGTCCCAATCTCTCGTGGCCTACTCAGTTTCATTTCCTCTAAATTTTTTTCCAATGGCGTTGAAAAAACACCGTTTCTCTCTGGCAGACCTGATAAGGACGAAAGTCTTACCGTTACTTCTCGGATTCCTCTCCTCAACATAGTTTTGCATTAAATTAATTACCGTACTTAGAGTGGATTTTAACGGCGCGAAAATCGGGTCTGATAATATTTCCTCGCATGTAGGTCTCTTTGCTACATCGTTGCTAATCATTTTCTCAACCAAGGGACGGATTTTGCTCATAAGACCTTCAGGATCTTCCTCCAGACTATGTTTCCCTGCGACGATATTACTGATGATAAGCCACCCACGGCCAAAAGGATGTTTCCCGCCCATTACGACATAAGCAAAGATACACCCGAGAGGGAAAATGTCCGATTTTATGGTCTGTCGTAAATGAAAAACTTAGATAAACCTTTAGTCTAAGTAAAAGAAAAAAATGAGCGAGCAAAATGGGCTATTAAAACAATTACCCATTTGAACTTTAGCTCTTGGTTATCCACTATGTCTTCCAAGAACTGCAAAATTTCCGGTGGAGCCCAGTATTGTGTGCCACAAATGTTGCCAGTAGATGAAGTAACACTTTGTTTGTGTTCATCGAGGATTTTCGAAAATCCAAAGTCTGAAATCTTTACCAAAGTTGAGCGTCGTGGAGTCGTTGCCAAAAGAATATTAGCCGGCTTCAGATCACGATGAATGATTTTGTTTGAATGCAGATAACCCAGGCCCGTAGTTGCTTGCCGGAATATTTCAACTTTGTCGAGTGGAAACTTGTTGTCCTCGACGCAGTCCTCTAAAGAGCCATCACACAACTCGAAGGCAATTAGGAAAAAGTCCGACTGTTCTTGTGTGAGGAAGTACTGGACAATGTTGGAGTGTGTGCTGAGTCCTTTAAGTACCTCAATCTCGTTTAGCAGTTCTGATGAAGCCTCAGAGACGAAATTCAACCGCTTCACTGCAACTTCCCGATTCCCCCATTTTCCTTTAAAGATTGTCGAGTTGGCCCCTCTGCCTAAAACAAAATTTTTATCGTACTCGATAAGGTTATAGGTCGATATAATTGTATCGCCTGTTCGCTGCTGAAGCACCCGGTGCGCTCCAGTTTGTCTTGTTGATTTTAAGGCCCTCTTGAGAACATCGTAGCCTCCGGCTTTGGTCTTAATTATCTTGTAAAGCTTATCAGCTTTCTCGCCGTCCGTTTTCATGGACTCCTGAAAGAAAATAAGAGATAAGCAACACTACATAAGTAATACAATATAAATGGCCTACTCCACATAAGCCCTACACCACATAAGGCCTATTTCACATAACGCCTACTCCATATAAGACCTACATCATGGCCTGCAGTTCGTTTTAAAACCGTTTATAGGCCATCCACAGGATAATGTCCTAAAGCTAGTAGCTAGCATCGCACTAGCGCATGCATGCCCGCACGTAGTTGTCACCCAAAATTGCACATTTTGCGTGGCTATAGCGGATATGCAGTATTTAATTTGGCTCTACTTGATACTTAATTTAACGAAATAATGACCAGCCGATTTCTCTCGGAGTTCTCGATATGGAGCCCAATGTTCCATGTAGGAGGTTCTCTATAAAAGGCTCACTCTCTATAAGGACCAAAATTGTGTGCCTGTTGGACAGTCCTAATGTAGGATTTTCACTTTATTTGTTAATAAAAAGAGGTAAACGGTGGAAAAGAGTAATATTTCACCGTTGCTCTAAGCAGTTTACTTACAATTTCGTCTTTTTCATGCTCACTGACAATCTCATTGCTCAAAAGAGATCCGAGAAAATCAATATTGCAAATGGTGGTCCTTAGCAGGTCGGGTAGATTTTTGTTGATATGATCCACTTGCCATTGTTCCATGTTTTAATTGTTGAAACGCTGAATCAAATCGTCTTGAACTCGAAGATGAGAGCTCTAATTTGAAAATTTTTTCTAACAGTTTCTATAAGTATCGTTTTCTTTATGTTTCTTCAAAGGATTATGAGCTACTAAGAGTGAAACGACGTGTGGCTTGCCAAATCGAATTTTTGACTTTTTATTCAAATTCTCACCGCTTGTAGGGGTCCTTAGTAGAGGATATTTCCAGTGTCTGATTGTATATTTTTTTCATTTTCGGTTTTCGAGCTATGGGTGTGTCAAAATTCAACATTTGGGCATGGTTGAAAGCTACATCCTTCGCTCAAATGATTTGAGAATTTGTGTGGATCTAGACCTTAGCCTTCATAACATAGTTCCTATTTGCGATTTTTAAAATTTGAAATTTTCCCGACAAGACACCGTTTTTCCTATTTTATGAAAAACGGATAATAATTTGACCGTTTTGTAGAAAACCCTCTTTCTAAGTAATTTTGTATGCTGAATCTAAAGAAGGAAACAGATTTTTAATGTAACGCTTCGTTTTTGAATAAATAGAAAAAACGGTTTTTGGTGGAAAAAATTCAAAATTTTAGAAATCGCAAAAGGGACCAATGTTAGGAATGCTAATGCCATGCCAATTTTTAAGTCATTTGGGCGAAGGGTGTAGTGTGCAGCCATGCCCATAGGTTGACTTTTGACACGCCGTTTGCTCGAAAACCGAAAATCATAAAAATATTCCAGCCCCTGGAAATGACCTCTACTAAGGACCCCTACAAGTGGTGACAATTTGAAAATTAATCAAAAAAATCGATTTGGCAAGTCACACGACGTTTCACTTTTAGTAGCTCTTATGTGTGAGTGATTAAATTTATCACCACTTTTGTCTTTAAATATTTATAAGCAACATCGGATTCAAAGTACCTGACGCAAATTACAAAATAAGCACTTCTTATTTATTTATTTTATTTATTTATGTATTTATTTATTTGTTGAAATTCAGATCTATCTTGTACATACGCATCACAAAGAAGCTTATGACATCAGCGTCATCCTGGATTAGCTCCCTCCGAGTTTATCAGTTGCATTAAGTGTGGAAAAATGAAATTTCCCTATTTGTATCCTAATACAGTCGGAACTCACGACATTTATAAATGTCGTACGACATTCATTAGTGTCGTCTCCCATGGGAATTGTTACAGGTCGTACGACACTTGCGACACACTATCAAAATTGCAAAACAGAAATATTACGATTATTCTTTGGTTGGGATATTTTTAATTTGATTTTGGTAGTCCATATAAGGTACTAATTTCTCCATGCGGCGATTTCGAGAAAATGAATTTTAAGTTTTTAAGCAACGACACTTATAAATGTTGTAGCCTGCTGCCTTTTCTATTCCAGACGACATTTTTAATTTCCCTCAAAATACAACGACACTTATAAGTGTCCTACGACATTTATAAATTCCCTTTGGAGACGACACTTATAAATGTCGTGAGTTCCGACGAAACTATGTGTTTTATGATGACTCATACCAGCATTCCAGTAGAAAAACTTGGGAGTGTTTTTTAAGTCTATATACCTGGCACTGCGTTTATGAATAACATTATATCACGGCATGAGAAAATTTATTGCCATACTTAAGAGATTTACTATTATTACGGTACTACGCAATTGCGCAGTTTACCCTGGGCTTAGTGAAGTTCAAATGATTCTTAGTGAAAGGTCGTTGCACTTTTGGTAATCCGTAGCTAATTTTAAATATTACCTCAAACAATAAATGAATTAGTGTTTGCCGTTGCACCTTAAATTGTACTTGTTAATGCTAATTAGCGCATTTTTGCTATTTTTACTTAAGCGCCAGCGCTCGATTTCAATTGTATAGCCAAATAGGCTGGACACCCTCCCTCCCAGGGCGACATTTAAAAAATTTATGGTGTCCCTTAACGGCCAGAGATCGATATTTGATCGAAACTGTTTTCAACTTTGACAGTCCAGTCTGGATGGATTAACAGATTAACAGATTAATACTAATTTTTTTAGTACTCAGTATTTAGTATTTTAAACATTGCAAAAACTCGCCTTTCAAAATAATGTTTGGATTATAAGTAGCGCTCCAACACGGTCAATGCCCAACAATGGATTTGCAATTTGCATGGATGATCCAGTGCATGGGCGTCCTGTCGTCGAAATGTTTCGTCCGCTGGCTGAATCCACTTTCTTCCCGGATTTTAAAATTAACTGGAAGTCTTAGGTGGAGGAAGGAAACTATGGATTATGGATAACTTACATACCGATTTGCAGCCATTACCAGTAGCTTAGCCCTGTACTGCACGGTCATGCTCAATTTTTTCGCTTGCCATGCTCAATGAAGGATTTATGAACTTAAAACAACAATTTTTAAATGGCATTAACTTCTTTGAAATAATTTCTTCCACAAAGCGGCCACTTCGTACATTTGCGGCCATTTTCGCCCATTTTATCCATTTCGTGAATCGTCCCGACAGAAAGTAGTTTTTGGTGGAAGTTTCGATGCTCAGGGAAGATCGTCACAATCATTTCAAGTACGGTTCTCATTGATATGTACAAAAGTGCATAATATATTGGATACCCAGCCAAACGTGTTTACGAGGGGACGGCTACCGACGTATTTGTTTTCGAAATTACTTTCAACTTAAGCCTTATATGGATGGATTAACGAGGTTCAATATTCGCTGCAAGATAATAAAGCTAACAAAATCTTGTGTTATTTTTTATACTTGGCCAAAACAACTTTTTATTCGTTTATTCGTTTATCTGCATAAGTATTCCTTAGACATACGTACTTTTTAAAGCATCAAAAATATGAAATGGTAAGGCACTTTTTCCTTAAAAATCATCGTCATCTCCTACTTTTTCTGACTTGACAAATTACAAAAATACGTTTGTAGAGCTGAATCCTTTTGTTTTCACACACCCCTTAATTCATTCTTTCCTCCACGCGATTCATACCGGTTACATCTTTGGATTCGGTTTTTGTTTCGAGTGTAGACAATATTTATTTTTTGTCACCCCAGTTATTTCCTAAATAACTTAAATTCATGTTTCACGATAAACGCCTACAAAATACGCACTATCCTATATATATTCTCAACTCTATATCTATAAACTAGGCTATCTATAAAATTATGTTATTATAAACTATTCCCAAATAAGTTATCTCTATTCTAATTGATTTTTGTATACATTTTTTTTCCTCGCCTAAATCTAATGACTGATTTGAGTCTGCTGGAAAATAAAACGCGGACATTAATTTTTCCAGCACTACTACTCATCATAAGCATTCTGCATGTATTTCTCTGTACACAATTTTTTCTTAAACTTTGTGGATTTACATTTTAGCTTGGGAAAACAATACAGAAATTATCTATATTTGCCTACCTTCGCCAAAAGAAATTTTTAAGATTGTACAAAGAAATTTGCTCAATTTATTATTGTCCTGTACAAATCCTAAATGAAGACCATTTGCGAAGATTATTTTTTGATAGTACCCTTGTAGTGCTGCTTGTTTATTAAGAAACAAAAAAACCTTATCTTAAAGCTAGATTTTTTTTCTTTCGATTTCATAAATACACAAAATGGTTGATTATCTGGCAAGAATAGATTCATAGCTATCAGAGCGAAATAAGTTTAAAGAAATAATGTACCAAATATTATAATTAACGTACCAAGAAACTTCTACTTTAAAAAAGGAATGAAGAAGACAACAAAGTATACATTGTTTACTGCCATGGAACAAAACAAGAACAGATATTTCTTGTATCACAATATTTTTAATAACAATTAAGTTTAAATCTATAATACATTCCAAACAAAAGAGAGAAAAAAGGGAAGAAAGTACAGTCCGTACAAAAAAAAAACAGGCGGATAGCTTAAAATCTAGCACAAATTTCAACCTAGCTATTAAGCTACTACTTAAATAGGCTAAATATATTATGGACTAACATGTAGATATTATTTTCATACAGAAAACTATTTTTAGTCTGGTCACCTGGTAGATTTTTTTATACAGTAAAAAAAACATGACGATGGAGATCTTTGGTTTTTGGTTATCTACTCCCGTTTAAATTTGTCCAGTATGTATACTAAATAGTATTCGAACATAACATATATCTTAGCCAAAATTCTATACAGATTTAAGTACAAAACAAATTTGATGCAATCTTTTTCAAATCTACCGAGGAAAAAAAGCTGGTTTTACATAGCACATGTATTGAATATCGTTATACTGGTAGGATTTGGTTACAGGTTAATGGAGCTATATCTAAATACATTTAACATTTCATGGTAATATACATATTTTCTTTAAATATTTCGATGTAGCAAGTATTTGAGTATAAAAAAACCTCTGATTAAATTTGTATAAATATAACAATGACTTGTATCATGTTTTTTGTATGACTGGAAGAGCTCTCTACGCCAAAAAATTCCTCTGGACATGGTAGCTAAGTAAGTAGGTATTTGGATTATTATTTATTATTTTTCTGTATTGTTGTATTCGTTTGCGGCTTTTATTTTGTTTCGGATGCGACGAAGGATTGAAAACCGACAAAGAATTAACAAATAAAAATGTCAGCCTTATTTTTTATACACGACGATTTTATTTTACACAAGCTTTTTGTTCGGTTGACTCTTTATCTCTTTAATGTTGGCTGGAACACAGACAGGGTGGAATCCTAGGGAGTCATACAAGATGGCCCTCGTGTTCCACATGATTCGGGCTGGGGTTGGGAGCAAAGGTAGTTAAGATTGAGGATCTCCCTGGTGACAGCGGTCCGTTGGCGGTGATTATGTGACCGTTGGACTGGTGATGATGGTGGAAGCTCGTTGGCGTAATGCAGCCTCCGTTCCCTGTGTTGAGCATTGTGTGCGAGGTGGAGTGTGCGAGGGGCATCACAACACTTCCATTTCCCACTGGACTCCCGCCGAACCCAGGCGGTGGACAAGGGACGTAGCGGGCTTCAGGAGGGATATTGTACAGCTCGGGGATTGGAGGGACTTGTGGCGGACGGCTGGTGGTTCGTGGAGTTGTACGACCGTACATGAGTGATTTATCACCTGCAAAGAAAAGAAGAGAAAAAAAGAAGTGTTAAGAGAAACATAAAGTATGTTATCATGACTAGCACCAACCATCTTGTACCCTGCCTGTTTTACTTTTTCACTTTCAACAAAAAAAAATCTTCCCAAGAGTTTTTTTTTTTTTTTTTTTTTGAACTTTCTTTTTGGGGCACATACTTTTCTAAATCTATTCTCCTTAAAAAGAAAAATAAAACGCTTCTGGCATAATATGCGCCAGTCAAACAAAAAAAACTTGTTTCTTGTTAATTTTTTTTCTCCAGAAAGGAAAAAATGTTGAAGAAAACAAGGCTCCCATAGCTTTTGACCTGGTTTACATTTGTGCCACTTTCTAGCCAAGCAAATTGCACCCAAGACAGTTAATTACGAGGCAACTTTGTTTTTTTTCCTTTGACACCAAGAAGATACTTCCTGTTCTACTTTTTTTAAAGAAAAAGGAAAGATTTTTTTACCAGGATTGTAGCCATTTCGGCGGAGCGCATCTAGGTAGCCATCGTCCTCGTGGTGCATTGGATGACCACTGTGCAAGTCAAGTGGGGAGCCGTGGAGAAGGTGATGTTGTTTGGGTTGACGTGGCAACGTGCTCGATCTGAGGTTGCCTCGAACGTCCACTCACGTCCGGATACGGATACCCTGACGAATGATGATTGATCGGCTCCACGAGATAGGTACTCACGCCGTTCCCTTTGCCACTGTCCTCCTTTTTTACACAAGAAAAAACATTCCATGCACTTTTATTTATTGTATTCATCAAACTGCACGTTTTTCTCTTTTCTGATCAATCGTGACCAAGATTATAGATAAAAAAGAAGGGAAATGTTTCATCTTTATCTTGGAATGAAAACAATTAAAAGAGGGCTTACAATGTACTCGTCGTGATTCTCAGCATGAGAGTAGGTCGCGCTTTTCTCTGATATTGACGATAGCGTCTCTCCCGTAACGGTTTCGTTGTATGAGCTGGGCGCGTACATTTCGATTGTCGCTGATTTACTGCTCCCTTGCTCACTCGCTATATGAAAGAAAAATACACAAATTCATCAATTAAATTGTTCTGTGTTTTCTCGACTTGAACACCCCAGAAGAAAAAACAAATCAAGCAACACCGCAAATCTCATGACGATTTTTATATGGCCATAAATATTATAGAAACTGTATTAAACTTTCACACTTAAAAGCGAGCAAAATCTTCTTTTTTCAACTTTCTCCAAGAGATACATCTCTAGATTTTTTTTCTCTCTTTAACCTGCATAATTATAAACCTCAGTCACGTACAAAGACTTTCTCTTTGCTGGTGTTCAAGTGGGAAACTCTTGAAGGCTTGTACTAGGGCCACCTTTAGGATTTCAATTTAATGTCTTCACTAAACAAGACGAGAGAAAAAAAAGAAAACAGTCGCCCTCTCAATTTTTAGAGGAAGCCTCTTGTATAACTATCATGCAATCATGGTTTTTTTCTTGAGGAGTTCTTTTTTTTTTGCAAAACAATAAAACATGGATTATATTGGAGGCACGTAGGCTTCTCAAGATTTATTCCTGCTTTTTTTTCTTCTTCTTCTTCCTTTGTAAGAGAACAAGTGTGTAAAAAATGTTAAGACTAAAGCGCGTGCAATTCTTTCAGCTAACTAGACGGCTGTGGCTTACTTTACAAGAAAACGCATTTATTTCTAGCTCAAAACAAGATAAGTGTGAGGAGAAAGAGAAAAAATGTAGTTAATTTTTCTCTGTGATGAGAGATTACACATTTCTAATTCATTTTCAGCTGCTGTCATTATTCTTTATCGAAATGGCCTGGTTTCTTTTCCCCGTAAATGATACGAGCAGGAAAAATAAATGTTTTTTTTTTCAAGAGAAGAAAAGTTATGAAGAGAAAGGTCGGCGGATTTGTAGATTTTTTTGAGAAAGATGTGTACCCTCTTCCTGTTTTCCTTTGGTGTTGGACCGTTTCTTATAAATGACGTATGACACGATAACAATGTTCAGGAGAAGGAGCATTGTGCCCACAACTGACGACGAGATTATAATAATTTTGAGCATGTCTGTCCGTCCTTCGAGCATCTGGGCAAATTTAAGTTTGTCATTGGGATACACTGCAAAAAAACACACACAAAAAGGGAAAAATAATTAATAAAAACAACTTCTCACCTGAAGTCAATCTCTTTTTTGAGCGTCTCTTGAGGAAGCAGGCAATAAGAAATACGTTGATAAGAAGCATAGACGCTCCGACAACGATGAATACACCAATCACCAGGCGCGAGAAAGGATTAGAGGGAAAGTCCCCATCTGGGTTTGATGCGTACGGCTTTGGTCCGTCTTCTACGAGAAAAACAAGTTGCCACCGTCACCAAGAGGAAAAAGAGAAAAATATACAGAGAAAGAGAAATATATAGATTATACATTATATGTACGGATACATTCCCAGAAGAGAAAGCAAACTTAAGCGGAAGCAGCTTAGAAAAAAGAAAGCAAATTGGTTTAGAGTAGGTCATCAAAAGCCCCACACAAAAATCCCTCCGATCTCGACGTAAATCTATTCAATTCCAGTTTTTTTTGGCAGCCTGGCTAATTCCTATTAAATCAAGTTAGATACCCGAAAAAAAATTACTCTCAACTCTTGAAATTTATCACCAAAGAGAAAAAACGTCATCTCTCAACAACTTTCTCTTTTTTTAGCTTGGAGGCAGTCTATTTGTTTTCAGTTTAAAAAAAAACTTTTTTCAGTTTTTTTTCTGCTTCTTAAGTGTTTTCGACTTAAAACCCGATACATTTTTTTTCTTTCAAGCAATCAATTTCCTGAAGAAACTAAAATCTGCAACTTTTTTTCTTCTGCTACAAAATATCCCGGAATTTTCTTAAATGAAATTCCCGAGGAGAAGCCCTATCAGAACAAGAATTCAAAGAGAAGAAGCAACTTCCTGAAAAAAAAAATAATCTAAATTGTTTTACAAATACACATCTTTTAAGAAAAAAGAAGTAAATTGTGGTATTATATGAAAAGATGAACAAGTTTTTTTACTTGGTGAAAGCTCATCGTGACAAAGTTTATTATAAAAAAATAGCAGAGGAAAATATTTTCTTGTATCTTTACAGCTCCTGTCGAAACTCAATTTAATCTTTTTTTTTTGCCAAAAAAGAACGAAACCAGAAGATTAAAGAGATATTTTAAAGAGAAGACTAGGACACAAAATCGTTGCATGTATTTTTGCCAATAGGAAGCGAAATGTGAGCACAACACAAAAAAAACTTTTTTCTACTTTATTTTATATATATTTTTTTGGAAAGAATTTTTTTTCTCTGAGGGCTTTCTCTATAGACTCTATAATTTTAGGGAAAGTTGTAACTGTCAGATATAATTCTCAAGGGACTATAAGAACAAAATTCCTTGCTAAGATTTGGGTTGGTTGTTTGGGTAGAACCATTTAACGTCCAGTTAGTTCTGCTTGTTAAGCGAAAGCATTTAAAAAACCGAAGAGAAAGAGAGAGAAAAGACCGTGTGCCAAACACGTCTGTGGCTTTAACAAGGTTTTAAACTTTCATGTGGCAAGACATAAGACCAAAATAAGACCTGTCAAAGGTGACACGAGAAGAGAACGGAATTTTCATTATTTATAATGACAATGTCAATATTGTAACGCGCGGCAAGCTATTTGTTATCGATAAGTTTGGAAATTATTTTTTAAAAGTTGGCATCTGTCGAAAGGGAAACATGGGAAAAAATAGTTCTGAAAAGAGGTCGGTGGGCTGGGTTTCCTACAAAACTATTAACATATTTTTTTAAGGTTCGTAAAACGTAGGGATGTGACGAGTACCGAGTTTCGACCTCATACTCGGCCGAGTACCGAGTATTTAAAATAAAAAAGTTTTGACAGGAAATCAAGTAAAAAAACTTTGATAAACTCAATTGCTGTGTTTTCTCGTAGCTTCGCTTGTATGAAAGATGGAGGAGTAGGTTTGTCAACGCGTGATTCAGCTGCCTTAGGAAGTATTCATTTCATGTAACGTTATGTATGGACAATACTTAATATAAACACCGAATACTCTGTGAGTCTTGAAATTTTAGCAAACCACCCGAGCTCGGCGAGCCGAGTATTTGGTCGACTCGTTACATCTCTAGTAAAACGTATATAAAGTATAAAAATGCCAGCTCAATAGAGAAATCGTAGTTAGGAATTTTAGGGTTAGCTATAAGCTTCGAATAAAATAGAACCAAAAAAGTAGAGTACGGTTAAATTACCACCAGTATAAATGCTTTTTAGGGATAGTCAGCAAAAAAATAAAATTTTGTAGGGGAAAGTTTATGCGAGAGCCAAAAGGAGAAAGCATATTATTACGCAATTTTTTTACAACTTCCTTTTTTAGAACTTACTTGACGTTTCCTGTCTGACAGTTTCACTCGTGTAGTTGCTTTCTCCGATG
>VICI01003961.1:0-11953 GCA_019593645.1 Akabosia matsudoensis
TTAATTTTTTTTTTTTTTTGCATTTCTCGATACACCTAGTTAACGAACGCACCCGCAAAAAAGACAAAAGGCATTTAGTACGAAACTCTTTTGTAAAAAAAAATTCCTGACTCAGCGTATAGGTGACTTCTTTTTCTAAATGCATTATTTTTTCTTAAAGCATCGTGAATTGTTATGAGTACTTATGTTAACACTTGATTTCCCAACGTTTGGACTAAAATCTTCACTCTTCTTCTAAACCTATAAAATCGTGAACAAGTAAACAACCCATAAAAGTTTCTTGTAAACTACAATACTTTATTGAATACAATAAACTATTTTCCGACAAATCTGTACAATTTCCGTAACTCTTTTCGTATTATATCACTTGCTTGAATTTGGAATTTTCAGTTATTCTTTTATTTTATTGAGAGTAGAGTAGAGTAATACCAAGGTACCAGTATTGAAACTATTCTTTAGTTTCTAAGCTAGCTTAGGACGAAATATAATCAAACAAGCATTAAATGTACTAAGGTGTTCCGGTTGCAAACTTGCAAAAACAACGAAATCCTATCTTATTAAAATTTGGACCACCAATCGTTCAAACTTTACTTTCTGCCAAACATTTCGTTGTACTTTCTAATACAATCAACCTTCGACCTACCGGGAACCTTTACCTCAATATCTGCCCAACGGTCAATCCGTTTCATCTTACCAACCGCACGAATTACCTCGAGTTCCTCCTTGTCCCATTCCTTTTCCTTTTCGACATGAGTTTTTGCATGGTCCGTAGGCCTCACAATGCTTTCAGTGGTAGAAAAATTCTCTTTTGATAAGCGATCAGCAACTTGAGCAGCCACGAGTTTGAACTGAATGGCCCCGTCGTTTCGATTCTTACTCTTTAGCAGGGAAGTAACTTGAGTGAGCTCGACATGTGATAAAATCTCACAAATTTCATCCACTGAAGCCGAGTTCTTAACGGAGTCTTGCTTGCTGCTGGCGTAGAACCCGTTCTCCTTGCAAACTGAACGAAAACGTTGCCGCTCCTTCTTGTGTGCCTTCCTTTGGGCGTCTTTCAAACTCTTCTCCGCCTCGATCCGAACTTTCTCCTGTTCATCTGCCGTCATTTTCTTTTCAACAACATTTTTCTCCTCCAGTTTCCGATCGCGCTCGAGTATAAGTTTCACCTCGGCAGCAGCCCTACGAGCAATTACTTTCCGTTCCCTGCGTTGTCTCTCAATCTCCTTTCGGGACTGCTGTTTGTGCACCTGCTCCATTGTGTTTTCTAGTTGTTTCTTCAGCAGCTTCTCTCGCTCAGCGTCCTTCATTGCTTTCACCCTAGGATCCTTTCGGTACGTCGCAAGTAGATATCTCTGTACGTGTGAGGCTTCTTTGGCGTTTGCATTTGCCAAACTTCCCTTCTCCCGCTTCCGGGCAAGAGGTCCGTGCCGAAATCTGCTGTGGTTTTCTACTGTATACAGGATCTTTTGCCTGGTGAGCTCCGGGCGGGACGACTTGAAGTTACGCCAGAAGTCGTAAAAGTGGTTTACATGTTCCCACGAGCTGAACATATGTCCAAGCAGAGGCGCCGGCTGTATGGTGGAAAAAGTTGAGGCAGCTTCGAACCAAGGACCATAATCCTGAGTACATAAAAAATATATTTAGGTCTACTTTTTATCTGACAAGTTTCAGAGAAAGCAATTTAAAACAAAATTTTTACTCGAAAGAAGAATTCCGGACCCCGGTCTGAAGTGCTTGGAACCATTAAGTCCACCAAAGCGGTGATATAGGGCATGTCAATTTGGTTCCTCATTGTTGCAGAGGACAAGACTTTGTATGCGTTTATAATATTGGCTACTCTGCGTCTTGCACGTTCGGAGGGGAACGAACGAAATTCCTGTTGAAACTTGTGCAGCTTCTTTTCAACTAAAATATGTACGATAGTAAATTTTGTCAAATTACAAATTAGTACTTCGAACAATATATATTGACGTAAAGAAGAAAATTAGTTTTTAAAGGACTTACAGGCCGCCTGAATATCCTGCTGAGTGGCCAAATGATTGAGAACATTGAGCTCCAAAGTCCGATAAGCTTCATGATGAAGCTCGTTTGGATTTAGGCTGTCCAGGAACACAAGATAGCTTTCGTCTGTGTCGAACCTCCACTGTTCAGTGATTGAGAATCGCAGATGCTGGCGTTGGTAAACCCACTCAACCCACTTTAGACAGTTCGTTCCAGATGGCAATAATGGTTTGAATAGAATGTCTGAAAATTTTAATTAAACTACGTATACATGGCAATTAAACAAAAAACTGTGTGTGTGTACATTCTCGGTATACATACCATCAAATTTCGCAATTTTTTTAGCTGAAAACTTTCCCGCCATTGTTCAAACTTGGTTGGGTTGTTCAGGAAAATATTCGTAGTAAATTCGAAAGCTGAAAATCAACCTACTCGGATCAGAATCAACTTTGAAAGTGTTTCCTTCAGATCAGAAACGATGCTGTTTTCAGAGGAAGTGGGAATATGGCGAACTACTTGGACTTGTATGTCGCAACAGAATTACTAACTGTAGTAAACTGGTGAACAACTAACTGTAGTCTAGATTTTACCGATCATAGACATCGTGTATTAAAATAGAATTATAGAGTCAAAATACCGAAAGATATACTGAAAATAAATTGAGCTAACAAATAGGAGAAAAAGATACACACCAGAGGCTGGTAAGATAATGATTGATCCTAAATTTTGTTGAAAAGGTATATATACCCTAAAGCTACACTCCCCAAACAAAAGCACGTTTAACAAGTGGCGATGCTAGCTTCGATTAGTCTACTCATCGACTGATGATCGGAGAGCGTGCTGTTTTCTTACTTCACCTTGTAGTATGACCGCGATTCTTCTGAAATGGGGGCGATTCAAGCTTCGACCAGTTCAAACTTCGCCAGTGATCGGATAGTGTGTTTTTTTGAAGTTCACCTTTGGGTATGACTGTGACCCTTGCAGGAAGCTTAGTTTGTACATAGGGACTTGAAAAGCACACTCGTTGCCCTTATTCATAGTTAGTTTGAAGTGTTGGTATAAGCTATGCGGTAGTCATTTAAGAGCAAAAGCATGAAGCTGAATATGTATTCCGAGATAAACAAGATTGTTTGGTTTTCTCAGAGCAAGATCCATTTTTTTGGAATTTCTATTTTTATTCACTATATCGGTTTATTTTATTCCTTTTTTTTCATTTTCGTTTGCGAAATATTAATACTACGTCATATCGCTTACAAAAAACTGGCAGAGGGTGCTTGCTTGAGGATTGAGTACTTACGTTTATGTATAGTTAGTTAATCTATGGTAGTAACCACTTTATAAATGTGTGCCAATTAATGAATTTGTATTTTTATGAACTTTAGAAACACTATGGAGGAGCGAGATCAAATTAATCATTTCATTTACGTTTTACTGATTTTACTATATTATTGCTCTTTATGAACAAGGCAAGTCAGCCCAAGCTAAGATTTGTGCCTTGCTCGTAAACTTTTTTTCTGTGGTCGACATGTGTGCTTTCATATGCATATAGATTAGCCCACCTTTACTGTCAAGTTTAATGAGATTCTTGATTGTTATATGTACCTTAAGGTAAGCGCAAATAAAGCACACTCTCCACCGGTATACTGATCGGTAGGTGTTCGGGTCGGCGGTTGTGTGATAATCCTCAAAACACCCAACAAATAACCATATCAGAAGCACCTCTTTGTTTTTTATGTGCAACGAGCTGGATTGTTATTTTTAGAATGGTCTTTGATTGGTGAAAAGGTTTACCAAATCTCTATTCTTACACCTTTTTCCTGTTGGACTATTCCTTTGATCACCTTGGTAGGGATTTACGTCGGCAGTCATCTAATTAGTTGCCAGTGTCCGTAATAGAGACAGTTGTTCATGGTTCGCATGGTTCATGTCGGGAGTGTGGCTTAAACAGAAATTTTATTGCCTCTATATCTCGTGTCTCGACACGAAGTGTCCTTTTCAGGTGCTAGAAAATTTCGCCTCGTCCGCACATTCCTTGTGGATTTAATGAGCCTCCGCGGTAGGATTATGCAAAATGACACTAACCGCCTGTTCACAATCTCCGTGCGGGCAACAAGTTCTAAGAAAACAGAATATATTATTAAACACTCTTTCATGCAATGGGTGAAGTAGGCAGCTTCAAAGATGATGGTTTATTCTTGACGCAATTACTATTCTTCTGGCTTAGGGTTCCTCCTTAGTGCCTCCCGCAAAATTTTTCACATTAGGAACACAGACTTCGTTGCCATATTTATGACTCAATTTCCACAATACTTCAAGTGCAATACTACTCCTTAATCTTTATGTCATTGTCGGTAGGCCACAAATTAAGGTCTTAACGGGATTGTTTTGGAAGAGGCAAAAGGTGCTAAGCCAGTTCCATCCTACTGGGTATCCTTGCCACAAGGTCCGATATATTACTACATCAGCTTTTTTTTAAACGTCGGCATATCATGTTACATAAAGCTGCTCGGAAAAGCATTGTTGATTGTGTAAAAATAGAAAGGGCTTGAATTATTTAGCATACTAGAATTCTGTATAACTTTTAAGCAGTATAATTATCATGTACAAGTGACAAGTCCGTGAATCTGTCGCGGAAACAATTATTACGCAAAGCTAGAGGAGCGCCGTAATAGTACAGCATAAGAAGATTGAGTAATTCAAGGAAAGCCGACAAACTTAATGAATTTTTAAGATTTCAAATTTCCAAAGCTCAAGATAAAATCACAGACACACTTGTAAAAGGAAACACGTAAAAAAATTGTTTAAAAAAAGGCATATTTACTAAACTTTATCGGAACTTTTGGTGTGTGATCAGCAAAGTGTTCGTTTGCTGGCTTTATGACAACCATGCGTTGCAAGCGAACGATTTGAGCTAGTTCTAACAAAAATCCGCTGATGCGACGGTGGGTTAGTTCCGGGGAATTCAGAAACTGTAAGAATGGATATTAGAATAGGTAAAAAACGGTTGCCCATGTAAAGGAGATGCTTTCCATCAAAACCATCTTTTGAAACATTGTAATATAGTAGTAAAACATTACAATAAAATATCTTAGAGCTGCTCATATTCGTCTACTACGGTCAAATATGTCTATAAAAGGCATGCAAGGGCGACAAAAAAAGTTCCTCTAATAGACCATGTCTCCTATAGAGTTGGGGAAATATATGGGGTAAATACAGATTGGGCGACAGAAACGATACCTTTATTGGACAGGTTCTTTCATAGGACTGCCTTTAATATACAGATTTGGCTGTATGTAGTAGGAGGGCTAAATTATGATTAATGTTTTGATGCGTCAAGTTTGGCAGTTCGGAATAAAATCAAACAATTTGAAAGTATCAAATGATAAAAATAGGAATTTCAAAGAGTTTTTATTCAAGAAACGCTTAGCTTTCCCCTTTAAATTCTAAAATTAAAGTAAATTTTCATTACGGACTGGATTTGAATTCCTCCAGCCGGTGACACTTGGACCTGACTGGATTATCCAAACAAGTGACAAAAGCAGACGGCTTAAATTAATGTGAACATAATTAATTAACGTAAACCCCTTCTCGTATTATATTTTCAGATAACCTCGACCTTTGAACTCACGTGACTTGAATGATGTTTTTTTTCCAAGAAGCCCTCCATGCACTGACCAACTCTCGAACATTGCAGGGGTTGGGGTGGGTGGTGGCGAGCAGCTCTATGCAACGATTATTTTGTATACTGAAGCCAACAAGATTCATCTCGGACATTTTCAGGACAACTGCGTAAGAGAGTAACGGGCTGACTGGCTGGGACTGACGCTTGCTCGAAAATTTGAGGCTCTTCAGTCGACCAAGGTGCGTGAGAACAACGTCCCTCCGTCGTCAATTTAAAATCCTCCATTTTTACTCCAGACTCTCGCTCATAAAATCTGTTGTCTTCCTTGTAACAGCAATTAACGGTATCTTTGACAGTGCTCTGAAATATCTTGTAAAGTAATCATCAGTTAAGTAATGATATAGATATCATGCGGTAATCATCATACCGTTCAGCAGTTATCATTACTCCCCGCCATACAACTTTTAGTAGCCAAATACCTATTGTTACAAAGGTCCCATTTCGGTTTTAAAGAACTAAAACGGCGTGGCAACAGTACAAAAATTGCATATTTAAAACGCGAGTTCAACAAAGGTCGATACACGTAACAGTTGCCCTTCCTAACGGAATCACGCCCACTTTGCGCCACTTTAAAAATCATCTTTTGCCTAATTAAATCTTAAGGGAAAAGAAATATTCCTCGCTACATTATTTCCAGGATTTTACCGCCAAAAGTCAGGTCTTAGCTAAATGTTTTGTTCTCGTAATGCCAAGTTTTTTATTCTGTGTTGCAATGAAGCCCGAGCGTGTTCCTCTTGGATATGACAAAATTTATTTAATCAATTCACAAATAAATAAAAAAAAACCTATTCCCAGACAGCTCAAACACAAAGCAGTCCAGTTCATCAAACCTTTTTTTATCAATGTCGCGGTGTGTTTGTAACATAAAGCTACATTTTATGAGCAAACACGGGACAAAAACATGTTTAAAATACGCCCATATTTTTACTCTTGTCGCTGTTTACTCAGTTTGATCAGCTTAATTCCACCTGACATTGATTGATCTTCTCTCTCTCTTTCAACTTAACAAACAAAGCTAGACTTTAAATACATTTTTTTAACTCCATTTCTTTCTTTTAACCTTGACAATATGCTTCTTATGCACATAATTTACGCATTGTTTTCTCATTCCAGGAATTTCTTATGTCAGCCAGCATGTCTTCCTTTCTTCAAACAATTTTCAGACCACCCAGCCAAAAATGTCAACTCAGACTTGCCCTTTAAATTTTAAACTGAACAGCAAACAAAGTCTGCTCTAATAATCCAAATCAATCATCAAATCAATCACGCCACCGTATTTGCACAACTTAATTAAACTCATCAAGTTTTATAATTTATATTATATCAAGTTTTACATCAGGTCCTAAGTGCCAGTGACATTTTAACAAGTTTATTTGTCTCAGCCTGGTTTAAACTAATTATCATTCCCTAATCATTAAAAAAAGAATACCTCCTCCTCTCTTACATAATGATACGCTTAACAATTTTTTTAGCAGTAATTAACCGATAAGCTCTGATGAGTATAAATACTTTCAAGCGCTCATCAGTAGCTCGTGGCAGTTGTTATTTGAGCGCATACCAAGCGGAAACCAAGAACCTATTCATCAAAAGACACGAATTTCAACACAAATTACTTAAACGACGTTGAAATACACAAAACTTTAACTTTTCAAAATGTCGCGCGTTTTGAAAGCGCCGATCCACAAAAATCGGCAAACGACGATGGCCCGCATCAACGGCATCATTTCGACCGGAAGTCTCTTCAAAAGCATCAACCTGACCAGTCAAATCTACGGGGAAACGAATGCCTTTTCGTGTAAGCCCATATATTTTTGTCTTATCTTATCTTCACAGCTTATCTATTGATAAGTTATTTGTCGAAAAAAATACCCTTTTAACAATTAATTTGTTTTTAGCTATGGAAGTCTTCTCGATCGATGGTCCGCATGGAAGCTGGACAAATTTTGGCTGGAGCGACATCGTCAACGCGGAGTTCAAGCCGGCCAGTGTCGGCCAATCGTTCGGTCCCACTTGGACGACCCACTGGTTCCGGATCAACGTCACCATTCCCGCGGCTTGGAAGGGAAAAGAGGTTCATTTGCGATGGGGCTCGGGTTGCGAGGCAATGATTTACTCCCCCGAGGGGAAGGTTCTTCAGGGGATCTCTCCGGGATACAGGGAGGAGTACATCCTTACCAAGAACTTTGACGGGGTCACCCAGCCAGGTCAGCTCTACGTGGAAATGGCTTGCAACCATATGTTTGGCGCCGGGGAGGGGACTGACATTGCCCCGCCCAATCCAAACCGCACCTGGACAATCATTTACGCCCACGTTGCGGTTTTCAATCGAGAAAAATATAACCTTCTGAATGACCTTGAGATGCTGTACCAAACGGCGAACAAGTTGGGCGAAGGAAGCCATGTTGGAATGCAGGCAATGTTTGCTGCAAACGAAATGGTTAACTTGATGCGGCTCGGGGATGAAACGACAGCAGGAACAATTGCGTCAACATTTTTTGCCGATAAAACTGGACAAAAGGCGCACCAGCTTTATGCCATGGGACATTGTCACATTGACACCGCATGGCTGTGGCCGTATGACGAGACTATTAGGAAGTGCGCCAGGTCCTTCTCAGCCCAGCTCAGGTTGATGGAGGAATACCCCGACTTCGTTTTTGTCTGCAGTTCGGCGCAGCAGTACGCCTGGGTGAAGGAATACTACCCGGATTTGTTTGAGGAAATTAGGAAGAAGGTCGCGGACGGACACTTCCTTCCGGTCGGGGGAACGTGGGTAGAAAATGACGGGTATTTACCGAGTGGGGAGTCGTTCATGTAAGTTTATCGGAAATGGGCGGGACAAGATATTTGAAAACTGAGTTTCTTTGTAAAGATATTTGTATGAACAGCGCTGTTTTATATTTTATTCTTTTGATTTAGCCGCCAGTTTTTCTACGGCCAACAATTTTTCCGGCGGGAATTCAATTACACCTGCAAGGAGTTCTGGCTTCCGGACACATTCGGATATTCTGCAAATATCCCCCAAATGATTACTGTAAGAAGATGAGATCCATTTGTCAGCGACCATTGTTGATAAGTTGGTAGCCATGGTAACCGATATTTTGTGTTATCTCGTTTGTAGCACTGTGGCGTTGACCGTTTCCTCACCCAAAAGATGTCCTGGAGTCTTGTCAACAAGTTCCCCAACCACAACTTCATGTGGGAGGGAATCGATGGCACCCAAGTTCTCACCCATTTCCCCCCAGGCGACAGCTATAACATGCAAAACTCTATCGATGACTTTGTCAACACCCAAAACAACTCGCTTGACAAGGGAAGGACCAACATGGGAATCGTCTTGTTTGGAAATGGCGATGGCGGTGGTGGACCAACCCGCCAAATGTTGGAACGAGTCCGACGTGTCACTGACACTGATGGTCTTCCAAGAGTGAAAATGAGCAGCTCGAACGAATTCTTTGATAAGCTGAGCGAAGATAAGGACAAGCTGTACAAATGGGTTGGCGAGCTGTACCTCGAGTTGCACAACGGCTCGTACACAAGTCAAGCAAAAATCAAAGCGTACAACCGGAAGTGCGAGTTTATGCTTAGAGAAATGGAGCTCCTCATGGCGATCGCGTATGCCCGTGGCAACATAACTGAAGCCCAACGAGCAACGTAAATACAAAATAATTTCCATTATTGTATTCCGGTGCTGGCTAAATTAATTAATTTTGTTTCAGTGACACGGCCACAGTTGACAAGAACTGGCAAAACGTCCTCCTCAACCAGTTCCACGATGTTCTCCCCGGAACCTGCATCGAATTCGCGGCCATTGACGCCCGCAAGATCTACGGGGAAATATTTGATTCCCTGACCGCCCTTCGGCAGACATACAACACCCGAATCCTCGGTTCCGGCTCCACCCAGGTCCTCTACAATCCCCTTCCATGGGAAGTGAAAACTGTTGTTTTCATCAAGCCTGAAACTGGCAATCCTCCAACCGGAAACAACATCCAGTCCGTCACTCTCGACTCTAATGCTTTTGAAGACACCACCCCAGGTCGCTACCGAGTTCCAAACAACTTTTCTGCTGCCTTGGTCACCCTCCGACCCAACGGGTTTACCCAATTTTCCCCTCAAGCGCCTCAAAACCCGGTAACCTACCGTGCCAACACACCATCCGCCGGAGTGGATACCTTCAGCAACGGCATCATTTCAGTTGAGGTCAACACGACTGGCCGCCCGTACGAAAAGGTGTACCTCAAAGGCCAGCCCATTTACAGCGACTACCTGAACAAGGATGTCCAGCCCGGGCAGTTTTACATTTACGACGACGTGCCCATGTTCTGGGATGCTTGGGACATTGCCGACTACCATCTTGAAACCCGCCGGGTGCCGGACTACCGTGACGAGACAGTGGCCCAAATAATCGCCCAAGGCAACGTCGTCGGGGCGTACAAGTGGGCAGCTTCGTTTGGAAACAGCACAATGGTGCGGTACACCATATTGAGGGCGGACTCACCCATGATTGAATAGTAAATCACGGATCAATCAATAATCAGTCGATTGCCAAGTAGAATTTATGATGATTTCGATTTTTGAATTGATTTTTTTAAAACAGTTACACCATCATCGACTGGCACGAGGACCACAAGCTGTTGAAGGTCGAGTTCCCCATCGATGTGCTCAGCCGTGAAGCCACGTACGAAATCCAATATGGCTACATCAAGCGACCCACCCACATCAACACCTCGTGGGACATGGCCAAGTACGAAGTGTGCGGTCACAAGTGGATGGACATGAGCCAAGCGAGACAAGGGCGTGACCCTCATCACCGACTGCAAATATGGCTTCCATGCGAGGGACAACGTCGTCCAGATTTCTCTCTTGAAGTCGCCAAAGAATCCAGACGCCAACTGCGACATGGACAAGCACTTCATTTACTACGCGGCGCTGCCCCATGAGGGATCTTTCCAAGAAGCGGAAGTTATCCGAAGGGCCTACGAGCTCAACTTGATCGGGTCGAACAATGTACCGTTGCTGGCGTCTAATTTGACGGGGGCAAAGTAAGAAAATATCTATACAGGTGATGGCATTTGAGAATTGATGATTGAGATTGATTGTTTTTAAAACAGCTTGCCGGCCAACTGGGTGACGACAAACAACGCAGCAGTTGTCGTTGAAGCTGTCAAGGTGGCTGCGGAAGGGACGAGGACGATTGTTGTCCGTTTGTTTGAGAGTCAAGGGGGCACTGCCAACGCGACGTAATAATAATTAATTTTTTAATAGAATTTGTCCGCTCTAAATAATTGTTGTTAACTGATTTTCAGTGTCAACTTGGGTTTCCCTGTCACAAAAGTGACTGAGTGTAACGGCCTAGAAGACGCCAAGGACGACGTGCCTTCGCAGAACAACTCCTTCCAGGCTACATTCCGGCCATTCCAGATTCGCAGCTTTTTGGTTCAGTTTTAAAACCGGAAGTGGGCAGTAGCTAACGAGTCAACATTATACGTTGTTGTTTTTTCCCAAATGATATCCAATATTGAAAATGTTCTGGGTTGCTACCATCGATATTTTGTTGAATAAAAGTATAATTTTATCGCAAAGAGGAAGTGAGAAAGCGAACGTTTTTCGTAGCAATCTCGTCACTTGTCATGCTTACATGGAAGGAACTGATCTGTAAGCGTGGAAGGTGTCACTTGGATGCGGTTTTATTCCTTGGCGTTGAACCTATTTGGAATTGTCCGATATAAATTGACAGCGAGGAACAGAAACTGTTGTGCGTCTATAACTCGTTAGGGAAACGCGATCATTTCTTCATAATTTATGCAACACAATGCTTTGGCTTGATAAAAATGATTGATTTTGATAACGAGAGCAGACGCTGTTTGGTTTTTATGTGTAAAACTTGATGTACAAATAAATAGAAAATGTGTAAAAACTATGGCGCGTGGTTCTAAAATAGAGAAGGAAAGGAGGCATGCATGCGGAAGTGAAGAAAACGGTTCCCGGAAGGATAGATATCCTGGTATGACGTCCTTCAAATATAGTTTCATGAAACGCATGAAAAAACGTACCGATGTCAGGTGGACCTAAGATGACAGACAAACTGAGCAAACAGAGACGGAGTAGTACAGCATGGATCATTAACAACGCACTTTGCCTAAGTAAGGAATACTTGATTCGAGTCAAGGTTGTCTGAAAACGGAACAAAAACAACGCACCACCGGAAACTCCCATACAAGCGTGAAAAGAAAACTCGATTTCGGGATGTGGGAAGGTGAGAAAATCTAA
>VICI01003962.1:0-11953 GCA_019593645.1 Akabosia matsudoensis
GACTTGATAGGAGCTATTGATTCAGTCTAGCTACGTTATGCTACTGGATGCTTCGATATTTCAATGTCTATTCCATGTTCTGTATCCTAGTGCAGTCGTTCTAGAAAAAAATAATAAATTTGAAAGTATTTTGTACAAACGCTTTTAAACACTCAACGGCCTTAACCAGCCAACGAGCAATTGGTTCCCATGAAACACTGCGCGAAAAAAATCTTCACACATTACGTGATGAAATAAGTCGTACAGGTTTTACAATTGATTGCTACCAAGATTTACATGGCGACAATCTAATGTTTAGGCTGGTCGTAAAAAAATTCTTTTCGCATCTAACCGTAACACTACTCTTCTCAATAGGATATAGGATCGAGCTGTACTTTCTATTCATACGTCCATGTTTATTCTTTAAAAATTACAAAAAAAAAATCAAAATGGCACTACGGAAATTACATTTCATCCCAGATAATAAACTGGATGTATTATGTTTCCAGTGAAATGTATTCATAGCTAGTATATCAACCGTCAATTTTTGTAACAATCAAATGACGAACATAACGCGACTACTGATTACACTGCCGTTCCCTGGCGCAATTCGTAGAATTCATTTTCAATGATACGTGTAAGCTCATCCAGCATTTCCTGAGACTTCATAATCGACGAGTCCACTCCAAGAACAATACGAATGGCTCCATCATAGCTCAAAATGCATATGCTGATTCCTATGAGAACCAAAGTATTTAAACAAAGTAGCGATAAATTATTGTTAAGGTAAACACAGTGCGCTGTGTGTTCTTACCAATGTTCCCTCTGAGAGGACCTCCAGTAAACATGGTGTCTACTAATGGATATCCCAAGCTAAAAGACTCTGGAGGTGGACCAGGGAAGTTTGATAGAATAACAGTAGGAAAGTAATTTGTCATTACTGTGTTTCGGATTATCCACGTGGGTAGAATATTGACAAATGCAAGCATGTAAAAATTAACGGCGGGGACAGCAGACTGCTTCATATTTTCAATATAGTTTTGAACACGGTTTAGTCTTCGCAAATCGTCAGACTGCCCAGTTGGCAGCTCTATAAATCCAAAGCTCCAGTGATTGCAAAACCTTTGCGGGTGCTTTGGCCATGGCAAAGGAACAATAGCATTCATCCTCTCAGGAACTTTGACATTGTGCTTGATCATCATTTTGCGAAGGGCTCCAGACACTGCGGAAATTAGTACAGCAGTAAAGCCCACGCTTAAATTGGTTTTGATTTCTTTGATTAAAGCTGTTGGTATGCGTTTTGTCCACGATTTGTATATTTTTCTAGAGAGCTTGTTTTCGGGGAGATGCCAGTCATTTGAATCGAATGCGACGATCCCTTGTTTCAAGAACTGATATGGAAGTTGTAAAAATGCTCCAACTTTGAATAGCTGTTTTTCAATGTAACTGCGGTGGACAAACGCTGGTTTTGGAATCATGTCCAGACTGTCAGCAAAGACACACTTCATGAAGAGCGCTAGTGCAGTGACTCCATCAGCCAGCCCGTGATGGAACTACTCAGAAAAAAACCAAAGGGCAAATGTTTTGTTAATATACTCTTGCAAACGCAGTCTTGTTTTAAAGTTTCTAGATCATACCCTGTATATAATGGCACATTTATTAGTTTCTGGATTTTTCACATGATTCAGTTTGACATTCTCTACGATAACCACCTCCCAAGGACTCTTCCCTTTTGGAAACGGCTTTGCTTCCAATATAGCGATGATATCCATGAAATCCTTCTCTTCAACGGGTTTATCAGGATCTCTCCCGTCCTCCCAGATAATTATGTGCTCATCAAGCTGCCAGTTTGTCTCCCACTTCCACCACATGTAACCCATCCACTCTACATAGTACTGATGCGTTTCTGGGTGAAGGGGTTGGTTTGTTGCAGGATCATATTCCTCCACACAATTACTAGCAATTTGAATCATGTGCTCGGCTTTTGCCCCTTCAAACGCACCGTAACCTACAATTGTACACAAAGGTCGGCCATGAATATCATCAATAGCCAAAACGGGATTCTTTCCATTCATAATTCGAAGGAAATCCTTTCGGAACAATTTAACATATAAAATCAACGTCCATCTGTATAGTTGTACTGGCACAAATGCAACTGCTATTGATGGCAATATTATTCCTATAAATACAAATAGGGCTAGAACTGTCAAAAATAGTTCTCCAATTTGGAAACAAATGCTTTTTCTGTCCCCCATTTTGTAGCACTTTTTTCAGATGGCACAGAAAATATAAAAACTAGATAAATCTAAAAATCACATTTTTTATTCATTCATGCTTTTGGTACGACTGAGGTAAAAATTTGGGAGCGTGACACGAATGGCACCTTCGGGGTCCCTGAAGTCAACTGTGAGTTGTACATATGTGCTGCAGTCAAAACGCAATCAACGAAAAGATTATTCAATATTTTTTTCATGCAATGCATCCTAGCTATCATTATTTTTCATCATAATGTCTCCTCAAGCATAGTCTTTCTGGGTTGATTGAAGTTTTCAAATGAAGGGGAGGTATGGGTTGGCTTTACGCAATCAGCAATAACAAGGAAAAGTTAAGTGTCACACATGAACATGCGTTAAAAAACGAAAGGAACCTTACAAGCAAAAAAAAGATGTGCAAGACCCCTGTTAAAGCTTTTAACTACCAGCGGTCAAACATGATGGTATAGATACGTGCCAATCAAGAGTGCTGTGCATATTGTATATAGTTGTTATTTAAAAGCCTTCATGTAGGAGTTGTCGGAGGGATATTTGTAGATAATGTAATCAAGTTGAAGGTAAATAGGTCGGCATTTCTAATCAGTTGTTGAAAGAATAATGCAATTACCATTACAAAATTCAAACTGTAGTTGTTGAGTTTTAAAAATGTTGGTGTTGTCATTCTTCGCAACTCAATGCATAGTGGATTGTACTATACACAAAGGATTTCAGAACACGTAGCACTCAGACGTGCTGCTCTTTTGAAGTTTACGAGTTAAAGCTTGCATGTTTACGAATATTTCCTTGGTTGCAAAATATTGAATTCAATTTTTATTGATCAAAAAGATTGGAGGGTAGTTCTGGTAAAGTATGTTCAATAAGAGTATAAGTCAGGTAAAGTACATAGCGTTTTGTGAACGTTAATGTAGCTCTTCCATCAGTTCAGTCGTATTTGTGAATCAGTTCTGACATAATGATTCCCTCCCCATACGTGTCTATGGTAAAAGATTTTAACAGGAATTCCAGAAATGGCCTGAAGGCAGCCTAGCTCGTGTTTATTCCTTAATTTTGAAGAGAATTTTGTAAATATAAGCAGGGCCTCAATTACATACAGCTTCGGATTAATTGTTTTAGATCTGTAAAGAATTAAAATACATGCCCGGTAACCACACCAAAAGTTGTCCCAGGCAGCGGTATTGACAGAAAACTTCTTCTTGTTCTTCAGAAAATTTGAAGTTCTCATTGCGATTCTAAAAAGCAATTGATCTTTTCATAGTTTGTTTGTTATATAGTCAAACGATTGTCCTGAAATAGGGCCTAGCCTCTCAGCCGAAGTTTGCCATTGCTGGAAAATTTTCTCCATAACCTGGAAACTTCTATAGCGAAAATTTAATGGATTATTTTTTATTAAAACCAACGTGAGCATACTGCTTTTATGATTTGCCTATTTATGCAATACTTCGCTGATGTATGAATATTGAATTTTCCATCATCCATTTTGCAGTCACAAATAGGGAAGCAAGGTTAATAAGGTCATGAATGTGCAGTGACTGATGACAAGTTTTAAGGTGACATAATAACATGGCAACAGTGTCCTCACCATTTTAAATTCTAACTGAGCCTATACATGTTGTTAATACAGCTACCGGCTTGGAGGATTGTTTGGTTTGTAAATCTTTTAGTCCACGCGATTATCTAGCGTTTCTAAAGAAACCAGGCGAAACAAAACAAGTACGTTACGTATCTTCTACTAAGCACTATGCACTCTTCAAAAATGTATTGTTTACGCAATAAAACACCAATTATGGCAATAATAAGTCTTAAGATATTAAGTTTACAGTGGAAGGAGGTTAGTAGTGGTTCCA
The DNA here is from genome assembly GCA_019593645.1 of Akabosia matsudoensis. Taxonomy (NCBI): domain Eukaryota; kingdom Metazoa; phylum Arthropoda; class Collembola; order Entomobryomorpha; family Paronellidae; genus Akabosia; species Akabosia matsudoensis. Next base: position 4,097 of record VICI01003962.1, read on the forward strand.
ATGACATAACATTACCCTGGGAATATATTAGGACACGGCACGATTTTCAGAATGCTTTTTCTGCAGATTACAACAGCAATATGGGAGTATGGGTTGCATAGACTTATATGCATTTTAAATTATCTTTGGAGTGTTTGGAAGAATTAGGAATACAAGTGAACAAACAACAAAGATATTCCTAAAGTCTAACAGTGAACATCTACACGGCGAATAGCAATTTTAAAGTTAATTACTATCAGGGGTATATCGATGCGACAAGCATATTATTATTGCTAATTGAGGACTTTTGGATTCCTATTTTCTCCCTCGACCATTTCTTAGGTACTTTACTCAGTAAATTCCTTTTATGCAACATCATGAACCTTACTGACCGTCCCAATAGCCCATTGAAAGAAAGGTTCTCTGTTAGCGGTCACCTTGAATCTTTCTACAATTGGTTCGCAGCGCTTGGCATTAGCCGAGTAATTATTTCAAGAACATCACGGGGCGAACTGAAAAAGGAACTTTCCACCTCATGGCGTCTTCTAGCATTCATCCTTCTCCGAGTGAATTTGGCAGTCAAAACGGGGTTTCTTCTGTACCTTCTAGTTTCTCCAAATTATAAAGAGCAACTTGATTTCATTACAACACTTGGAATATCTATCTGGATAGTCCTTGCTGGCGTCGCCGTGTATTCGGACTATTATTTTGCCCAAATATATCCCACATTTGAGTTATTTTGTTCGTTTTGGAATGTACAATCTGATATATACAACAAGCTTTCACCTCGACTGAGAAACAAATTCAAATCAGCTTTGAACAAAGCATCTAAGTTGCACACTACGTTTCACACGTATGTTGAATATTTTGGCAATTTATGCGATTTTGAAGCCCTCCATATTCGTGTGGATTATTTAACTTGCTTTATAGGTGTGCGTCATTAAACGCTATGATTGGACTTGGTGTTCAATATGCTATGGATCCTTCCGGGATTACTTTTACTGGATCGTTGCTACAAACTGATTCTATAGCGCTTCACATTTTTCTTCTGCTCCACGAGGAAGTCTTCATGATATCTGTTTGGTATCAAGCTGTGTCCATCATCCTGATCCCGGTTCTAGTTGGCAAAGAGTTTAAAATTACCCTTGACTTTCTAAGAAAAGAGTTGAAATCAGCCAATTATAGGAAAAGTTCGGAAATTGCAAAAGCATCTGAGATGCGACAGGACCTACAAATTATTATCACAAAACCGTTGGATCATAATCGAACATCTCCTGACCATTTCGAATATCAAAGTATCGACAATTATGAAATATCTTCGCTTTTAACGGAATATCAGCGGCTCCAAATCGTATCGGACCGTCTTGAATCTGTCTCGAGCTTCATTTTACTTATCACCCAAATTATTTATTTTGCTCAAATAACGTCTGATGTTTATGTAGGCATACAGCTAATGCGGCTTGGGGACACACTGTCGGTTGCATTTTACTTTGCAGACTGCTCCGCGGGAATGGGCTACTGGTACTTTAGCTTACATGCAATGGGCCGGTTGGATGAAGCCAATAAAAACTTTTTAATATGTCTAAAATCATATTTCCAAGTGGAATACAAGGAGAGACGACTGCATCTTAAGACATTCCGTTCTCTCCGAAATATTCAAGTTTATTTAGGGCCCAGCCCAGTTCTGAAAGGGACAGCTGCAGAAGTTATATTTGACCTTTTTGGCTACTACATTTTGGCTGCAATGTGGTGAAAAATGAGTGTTGTGTCAACATTTTGAAATAAAAATTATTGCATATCGTAAAAAATGAACTTATTTAATAATCCGTAATTTTTTTCTCGCTTCTCGGATAACCTTAAGAGTTAGGTTTTTTTTCTCTACTCGTGCAGAAGAAAGTGTAATCTCTCTACTTGACTAACTGTCTGAGAAAGCTATTCATTTTTGCGCACATCCCAATGACGACCCTGTTTGCCACTGAACAAACGATGTCTTCTGTAGCTTCAAGTTTCCACGGGCATTACCGCATTTTTCGGATCGTTCGTAGTTTTCAGCTTGTGAGACGGAAGAGGAGAAAAGTAAAAAAGTCGGTGCCATAAATGCCTCATAAATATCCGGAGAAACGGCAGTTCCAAATGGATTTCCTCTGTGTGAGTTGGCTACGCATGCCATCTTTCTCATGCGAACGTAATGATCCTGTGACGACCACATGATGACGATGAAAAAATATAAGGGAAAAGGGATGCGCAGGGAAGCATGGATACGGATAACGTTATGATGAACAATTTGCTTTCTTTTTGAACAGTTTAGGGATTTTTATTATTATTATTTCTATTATGTGAGGATAAAGCTTGGGATGCGATTATAGCCACTTGGATTTTTTACCACACACGGGAGACCTCGAATAAGCCTGAGTGAGAAGTAAAAGCTGGTTTAAATATGCCTGTTTGGTTCGACCGGCATCCATGAATGTAAACAAATGTGAGGCTAGACTGGGAAAGCTAGTCATAAGCTTTCAAGATGATATGAATGCGATGTAATCCAAAATGAGATCGTATAAATGCTTGGTTACAAATTCACAGTTTTGGGAAAGCACAAAACGGCAATACCGGTTTTCATGGAATGATGGGAATTGTAAAAAAGGAGAAATATGCAGAGCTGTCTAGATTCATATTAGTTTAAAACGTGACAATGAGTACTATAATTGTGTCAGAAGGGATATGTATACATGTGACATGGTACTTTTACAATGAAGTAAAAATATCACGTTCGTGTAATGCCATGGCATCATAGTTATTGTATTTTATGGGAATAAGCATGAATTTGGCTGAAAAAATGAATGAGCACTTTCAATAACGAGTGTCTTTTTTACAAGTCACGTCGACACGCATATTTTGAACCTTGGCGAGAAAGCTTAGTCTTCGTTAGACGAGTGGAAAACTTTACGTTCATAATGATGTGATACTATGGTTATTCCGAAGACAACATTTCGATGATAAACAGGAGATACTAGGGCTAAGCCTATAAATTGAAAAGCAGAACATTGCTTAAATAGCACCAGGAATCCCAACTTTCGTCTTTAAAAAAATCTGCTAACAAATAACGAATTATACCAAGCAAGCAGCAGCAATATCAGATCAATTGGCAAGCCGCAAGTTCAAGGTTATAGTTCATAAAATGTCTATTATAGAGTATAAAATAGAAAATTTTCAGCTTTAACTTCACTTACAAAATACATGTTGAGGTGTTGTAGGTTTGGTTGCATTTGGTTTTTGTGTCACCAGCTCAGTCTTCCCGTTAAACGAATGTGTGTACCATACTTAGGTGGGTGTTGCGGGAAATATTCGAGGGTAACTGCTACTATAGCTATCAGCAGATCATATTCCTTTGTTCATTACCGTGTGCAGTAGTGTGTGTTGTTTCCGAGGTTTTGTTCCAACACAAGGGAATAGAAAATGTTGTCTTGGTGTTTTTTTTTTCTTTTAGCACGTGCTCTTGAAACAAAGTTTTCACTTTCTTGTTGGGTATTTTCCCAAAAACACAGCGGCTGTTCGAGAGCAACCGTCTCATTAATTTCATGCCTAATTGCTGCTTAGGAGTCGTTACTCTTTTCTGAACTAGGACTTCGTACCAAAAAACATATTTTGAAATTCTACACTTGTGTACCAATGTTGCTTGATAATGACTATCTTAGCATATTATATTTTTCGCGAAACCATGCAATGCTTAATTTCGACTTCAAATAATACGTGGTTACAAATCAGCACCCAGTGATAACAAATTCCGTTTTTCTTGGTTAAAATGAAAATGATTTATGAACACTTATGATTGTTAGTATGTTAAAATACTGTTTGGCGGATGCCTTCAACCAACATGCCCCATCGTTTTTTATGTCAATGAAATTTCCTAAATGAAAAATGAAGTACTCAAAGTATTAGGTGTGCAAGGTAAGTAATTACACACTTGGGGTCTATAGTACGTTGAAAAGCTGAATTCTACAAATGTGTTTCAAAGACTGCTCGGACATCATAAGCTTAAATACAGTTGCACAAACCATACGTTGGTCTTTAAAAAATGAAGAAACACTGCAGTTTTAATTTCAGACAACTTGCCGCAAGGACACGATATCGAAAGGCAGAATCTCTTAAATAAAAAAAAAACACTGACAAGTGCAAATCGCTGTAATAGTGCAACAGTACCTAAGGAGGTCTAAGTAAATATATATGTTATTTTGTATACCTGTATACAAATACCGAACATTTTTTATAAAACTAAGGTTTGGTATTTATGGCAAAACCAATAGCAATTTCCGTTTTCCTGGTGTCGATGTTTGCGCAACCTCCAATTTGATTTAAGATCAATCTTCTGACCTGACCTTAGCTGATCAGGATATATACAATATGTGGCTTTAAAGACGCTGTAGCTTGTAAAAAAGAAACAGTTCTGCCAAAATGTGTGAAGTACTAAATGCACCCATCTAACAATCGACTAGTCCTTGTGCGTTTCTTGGCCTGATGTTGATCGAGTGGTAAGCCATCTCTTCCAAAATCCATTTCCCGTTTGCTTTCCCGGTGTTGTTGTGCTTCCCTGTATCCTTTTGCGTGATGCTTTCTTATTCCCTGCGTAGTATCACATTTGAGTTCAGTCAGACTCCTGACTTTCATCAGAACAGTTGTGTGAGGAAAACAGTGAAACAAAAAATGTTACCACACATACCGGCTATCACTTATTTGTCATATTTAAACCAATTCATTTGGTTAAGTTACATCTCCACCGGGGCTACTAGAAAAATACTGTGTTATATATAAACCTATGCTAAAACACGGGGAACTCTGTATCTACCAATTTTCTAAAGTTAGGATAAGTGAATCAGTTTTACACGCCTTGTCTAGTAAAGAAATCTAAGCTCTTCTAAATCAATCCAGCCTCTTAGTCAAGTCAAGGCTAAAACATTTTCCACTAAAAGCACTAAAATATCTTTGACTCCTAATAGTCCTAATCTTCTTTCTTTGTTCAAAGTTTAATGTCGAACTACTCGCTGCCTTTCAGTTCTTCCCTTTAATTTAATCTTCAAGACACGATTTATAAAAACTTTTGAAGCTAAAAAACTTTCTCTTCTCGGGCTAAAGTAAATTAGCCATATGCAAAACGAAAGGAAAAATCATGTGCCCTATCACTCAAAATATGTACGTGTCCACAGTTTTAAATATAGACAATTTATATAATGCTTTTAATTCTATCCCCCGGCTCGATTTGTATTCTACATTCTAGGCACATTTCTTTCTGAATTCGAACAAAACTAAAACTTTCCTCTGATACTTTTGCGACAAAATTACAGCAGCTTCAATATTTCATGCACATTACCAGCAGTTCAGAGAACTACTCTTAAACTGGCGGATGAAATTGCATAAAAGTTGTACTCATGATGAAAACGACCGATTTTAAATAAAAGACAACCCCTTCAATCGGTATTACGCCGGCGGCATCAATCTGTAAGTAAACTTTGACTTAGATTTATACGGGTTTTGAAGTCATTTTCAGGATATTTCCAATACCACAGCAACAATTCGCTCGAACCCTAGCTACCATCAAGTATCCTCGGCAGTTTTGTAACTTGAAGTAATAACTCATCATCATCCTTTTAGAAGGTTAGATGGTCGACCATCAGTGAAGTGTCTGACTAACACTTTGTCACATCTAAGCTAAGATGAAAGGTGGTCCTTTAGTTTGTATGACAGTTTGACGAATATTACATGTTTTCCAAAATTCAGAAAATTCCCTTACGTAGTCACATATTAAATTGTCTTTCCCTTGTCCCACTATATCATCAGCCAATGTATAATTGCACACTGGTTTGGTATGGCGGTGAAAGACGCGGCCAGGTAGGGCTATGCCTTATGACTGTCAAATGAACATATGTATTTCTAATATCTACAGTCTAGGGATAGTAATAGTCTGAAAAAAGAAAAAGTGTACACCTTTGCTGGTTAAGGTACCAGATATAATGGCTAAATCGAACAACTTAGTATACGGATGAAAGTTTTAATATTTTACTTTGCCCGTTAGCATGCATACCACACCAAGTAGGGTAGCTTTCGGAATGTCTCTTACAATAGGCAATGTTGGATTTGCTCAGAACAATTGTGCAAGTTTTTGATCCAACGGAAATGCCTCTTTCCGATCTACACGAGGAATTTTGTTTGACTTTTATCCTCTCTTCGTTTTGGGCTGCAATAGATGTGGTTATAATGGCAAGATAACTATTGGGATATCACCGCAAAGTAATAGAAAACGGCAATAATCGAAAAACATTATGACAGGGAGGAAGGGGAATAGATCTGTTAAAAAATTTGGCAAAGGTCGGGTACATTTTTTTGCCAGATAAAACTACTTGACATCTCGCTACACCCACAAAGAGAGGAGAAATCGTCGACAATTTAGTCAATAGCATTGCAACTAAAGCAGGTTTCTAAAAGCGATCACAACGGTCTTTTGTGCAAGAAAAATACGAAATACTAAGGAACGAAAAGTTACAAATGTGCTTTATCTCGAGCTACTCTTGTCGCATATCATATTTTAGTGAGAACATTATTTGTCTAGGACCTGTCGATAATCCTTACCGTGCAGCCAGGGAATGATGTAGAGAGATGCGTTTCGGTTAGTTAAGTGCAATTTTTGGCAACCAGTCATCCTTAGATTCCGGATTAAGTTATCTTAACGGTACTACTTTCTTCTTTATGGTCGACTTCTTTACAGAGCATCGTTAGAAAATGCACTGTGCAATGATGGAAGTTGCCGTCGCAGTGTCTGACGATGTCTGAAATGGCTGACTTCCTCAATTTGAACGATTTGCTAGCGATCACTAAAATCACAGGTACATGGCGTGTCAAGCTAAGATCAGGAAACGAGCGAGAATCCGAACATCATAATAGGAAATGACAAACAAAATTAATCATTTATAGGATATATGGTTGCAAAGCATCATTAAACATTGGAGAAGTAAGTATCGTAGTTACCTAATCATTAATATAATTCTTTTACGAAAACAGTTTGGGATTAAAACCAGTTCTGTTGTACACATGTACAAAGTAGCGAAAACATTATGCAGCACTATGTTGTTGTGCAACATGGAGCATTACGTTTTGCAACATGGAACACTTGTGTGTTCATGGGGTTGTGAGGTATCGTGATTTAAATTCTAATTAACTTTGACCAGAGTGGACGAGATAACGTCAGACATAGTAAGTCTTCAGGTCAAAAGATGTCCTAGTTTTGGTAATAACAGACGGACAAACGGAAAGAAAGACACCCCTAATAAAAGCCTGGGTTGAAAGAAATAGTACTTTCAAATCATATACCGAAACCCGAAATCTACTATGACACATACAAGCAAAAGACTTTCTGTTAGCTCGAAGACACTGCTTAATACAATACTGTTATGATGCTCATGGGGTCATTAATTAATTAGGATCTGAAGGATGAGATTGATTAAAGAGCATAAGCCAAAAATTCACTATAGGTACTAATGTATGTCATTGACTCTTATGGTTTCCAAAATCATTTCCTGAGTGACGAACATTACTGGCTGTAAGGGATGTGTCCATGAAGGTGAAATATACTGAAGACATAATATATAGAACTGAAAACTGGACATGCCTGTTCATAAGAACTAGCAACTGCTTCGCAGCCCTGCTCGTAAGATTCATACGTGCACACATATTTTCCTCTTATGCCAGCATCGGAGAGCATATATTTCCTAGTAATCTAACCAGCCAAAGAAAGCAAATTGCTTATTTCACACTTTTGCAAAGAACATCATTAATAAAATAAACGTGAAAGTTGAGTCGACTTTACCTAACACTTCATCTGCCTGAAACCTT
>VICI01003963.1:0-11950 GCA_019593645.1 Akabosia matsudoensis
TGAGTCCCCACATGAGCACGCGATAAAAAAACGTATTCTTTGAAGTACATAAAATATGTATGTTAGTCTGTTCGCGTTTATGTATGATATAATTTTTAGGCTGCCAAAGTTTTACTCGTATTTTATTTATTTTTATTTTATTTTATTTTTTATTGAACGGCGTATAGCCAGTTCTCGTCAAATCTTTGAATAAAAATTTGCAAGTTTATTTAACTTGGGAAAATTTTTTGAATCACAGTTACTGAAAAATGAAATCGTTGCTTTCTCTTTTGGCAAATTCCATCATCATTTTGAATATGAAACAAGAACATCCACAGCTTCACACGGTGCTAGTTAATCACTTTTCTGTCCGACTGCTCAGAAAGCTTTCAAGCATACTCGACATGAGGTTTGCTGATCGTTCATTTTCACGTTTCTCCTTACTTTTGGGACCAATCGGGTTGGCTCTGGGTTGTGGTTTTGAAAGTCTGGAAATTGACTTTGTAGCAAGTAATGGCAGCGTTTCGGCAGAATCAAAAACGTTAAAATTTTCGTCCGAATCGACCCTTTGCTCTCTCCTGGTGCTAAGAAGACTGCAGTGAACGAATCCATCAGTACTCCAGTTAGGAATGGAACTGTTTGAACTATATAAAACATTCAAAATTCAATTACGTGCGCACAATATTTGCGACCACAGAAACGCACAAGTAATTAGGAATTACCTGGAACTCGATAAGCTATCGTTATTGCTGGCTTTCGGATTTTCCTCGAAAACTTTATTCCTAGTTGGGTCCACTGACTCCATATTGTACATCATTTCTAGAGCGGAGCGTGGACTGACCATATTATCGGCGAGTTTATGGATAAAGTTGTTGTTCATTCGATCGTCTGTCACAAATGGCGTATCTTTTTGAGATGGTGTAGGTTTGTACATCGGTGGTACAAAGTTTTGTATGAGCTTTTCTATCTCTTTCAATTCTTTACTGTACTTCTCCACCTCTTGAGTAAGATTAATTAAGATGTGGTCATCAGGCTGCTCCTCTGAGGTTGTCCTTTCGTCATCAGTAGCATACGAGTCGGAGTCATCCGCCTTATCTTTTGTTTCATCGCTTTTGTTAGCAACAGAGAATACTGTATCACACTCGGCATTTATTGTTTCGCATTGAATGTTTTCAGCTTCGTCATTCAGGCATTGCTTTTCCAATGCTTTGTCAATAAAATCGTCGGCATGTAAAAGCATATCCAGAAAATGATCTTCAGAAATAACTTCCGGATCGCCCGTATTTTCCTGTGTTGGATATTTGGTTTTCTCCATACTATTATTATTCAGACATGTTTCCAGTTTTGTTTGGGAATCCTCAATAAGCGGTGGGTCTGCAGGGCTAGTAGTAGTTTTCATGTTGCTCACACTTTCATCAGATCCAACCTCGCAAACGATTCCTGATCCGGCAGTTTGCAATTTAGCAATGTCATTGAAACTAAGAGTAGCAGTACTTAGTTATCAGGCTTTGCAAAATGCACACTTAGGTAAATTATATATTTATGATGATAATATAGTACGCTTCAACTATGTCGAGGAATCCTGTCATAGGCTTTATGGGATGATTTGGTGGTATTCTTGGATGCTTGGCACCAGACACACACGAGAGTAGGTCGAGGAAAAGTCCCTGCATATGATCATGGGCTCCAAACAGTCGAAGTGTCTCGTCTACTTCTCCATCGTTGACAGTCGGCTTAACGCTTTCCATTTCTACGAATTAAAGTTTACCGGCTTCGCCTGAGTGTTATTTGCATTTAATTTTATCTTTAATTTTTACAAAACACATCTCCCGCAATAACAACCGCCGCAACAAATTTTTCGAGTCTACCAAAATTGCAGTAAAAAGGCTAGAATCATGAAATAGTTTATAGTTTGATCATGATATGCTCCGTCGTTTATGTTTCTATGGTAATGATTACTATCAGTGAGGTCTGTACTGTTTCTGTTTTGTACTTGAAAACAAGCGCTCGACACTAGCCAAATGTAAAAGATAAGCTAAAATTTCTCGTTGCAATGATTTTCCACGGCTTTGACCTTTAGGAGTAGATTTTCATTCAGAAATCATCCGTGCAACCTCGGTATCTGGGTATTTGTCATTAGAGACGTGTAGTACATGAATAGTGAAAGCAAGAAAAATGTTGGGAATGCAGGCAAGCAAGTATGCTATGCACAGGTTGTGTGAATTGTGAATCCTAGTTTGAGAGTAGAAAGCATGTGGTTTTCATCGCATCAACAACAGAAATTTGACGAGAACTGGCTGCACTTTAATGAATAAATTTTTCGCTTCTTTACTTAACAAATATTTTATTCAAAGCAAATTTTATTAAATATTTATATTTATTAAATCTTGACTAAGAATATTAACCTTGATCAGATGACTTGACCACTGTCCCCTATTTTCAGTAATCTCTATATTATAGAGATTTACCCCTTTTATTGTGCTTGTATGAAACTTTCCCCATTCCTTACTTCAAGTCTATGACTATGACATACATTTCATTAAAAAGATAGAAATACTTCCCAAATGCCTACAGAGTGGTATCAGGATCAGTAACTCGTATGCTACATGTAATTCCTATTTTTGTATAAAACTATTAAGATAAAATTGTTCATGCTTACTTCAATCATTACCATTGGTAGTTTCAGACAAAGTATACACGCTATAAAATACTATGATTGTTCCAAAAAGAGTTACGAGTTGGGATTTCATTGATAGTTAGTAGGTAATAAAAGAATGAACGTGCAATCAAGCCTTTAAACTTATATTTATGAAAGGCTATTATTAACGTTTGAGAAACCTCTTTTCAGTTGCTAACACTTTGTCATACAGTGATGTGGTGAGCGAATGAGGGACAAATTCTAATGAGGCAAAACTTGCCTACTTTGAAATAATTGAGTACAATTTAAGAATAATTGTTTCAAATAATGCGCGAGTTAATTTGCAAAACTATCTTGTCGAGTCCGTGTGGCAGATCAGATATACATGTGTGTCGATCTGTACGGAAATTAACACCCGTCAGCATATCATGAATGTACTTTATTATATTGTGTGGGCGTAATCTTTAACTTCCTTTGTTTTGATTATTGCTTCATTGGATAGTTTGTCCGGAAACTGGTAAAAGGGTCGAAGACGTGAACGTGAGCTCAAAAGATTAATTACTTATTTCCTTTGCGTCCGTTCATTTTTTACAACCATTCCGTCTCTTCAACTTGTTTTGCAGATGCATAAATGTTGTAGCCAAAGTCAAGTCGTAAGGTCTTCCAATGATGAGCGTGTGAAGTAATGTTTGAGGAAAAAAATACAAAGAATTTGCATGTTATGTGTCTAGCCATTTTGCCCATCATATATATTATAGTCGATTGATTCGGTAATTATAGGACAGCGTCATAATCAGTGTTTTTCGAACTGTAGTTTTTGACAAGGAAAATTGGAGGAAAAATAGATCGAGCACCGGTTGTAATAAGGAGAACTTTCTTTCAATGGACGCCATAAATTACAAGCCCTGATATAATCTGGTGCTTTGTGGTAAGCGTTAACAGATAGTGAAAATGTTTAAAAGTCGGTAGTAAATATTAAGAACGATCGGTTTTCGACTTTCGAACAGGGATCAGAGGCTATATCAATTTCTGAACTTTGTCATGTATTCCCTTACAGGTTTAAAGTCCGAAGCCATTAGTTCGTAGACAAACAAGGACTAAAAAGGTTGAAGCTAACATACAAAACGAGTGTCATATTAATTAATATTGTCGAACTGAAAGCTAACTTATTTGTAATTTAAATTATTTTCTTTTCCTGTCATAAAAGCAAGAATTAATAATAGGTTTAAACAATGTCTTCGCGTGCAACGGGAACTGCACAATATTATTCTTAAATCAATCATTCAATTCGCGTAAAGAACATTAGAAATCGTCGAGGTTTACTTTAAATGCTAATGGCAGATTGAAGTTTCCCTAGCTTTTCCTGTCTTATCAAGTTCACTTTTATTGATGTAAAACGTAATTGTAATGCGTTCCGAAGCTCAACTTCAGTTTTTCGTGCCTGCATCACTAATCAAGTTACACTGCATACATATATGCCAGCAGTCCCGTACATGTATCTCTCTGATCGTTGTAAATTTTTTGCAGAGCTTATCCTCAAAACTACGGTAGAAATGTAAAAAATGAAAATTTGTTTAACCATTCTCTTGACTCCAAATTTATACAGTCGACCTCGAGCAAATTAGTCGAGTAAACCACAAACGCATATTATGTTTGAATGAAACATTTTAAAGAAACAAACGAAGAATTGTTGTTGATTCCAACCATGTCTTACTTCTAGTCGACCGACACCAGTGGTAATCATTATTCGCGAACAAATAAAAAGCACCAACAAATAGTCCTCTGAATTACCTACGATTTAAAGGTTAAACCAAGGCTGTAGTTTATAATATACACTCATACACTGTTACTGTCCTGTCGCTGAACAAAGGTACGATACTGATACTACGCGCTCATAGTACATAATCAATGTTGCCCATTTATTTACTTTCATTCTGTTTCAATTAAAGATGAGTTAATAGTGGGCAAGATAAGATATGAATTTTAAATTACGTTTCTTACGTAGGTTTTAAGATGCTATCTCATCGTTTTGCCTCCAGTGATGTTGAAGCTGAAAACGATCTATCAATATATAAGCAATGCATACAATTAACAACCTTTTTAGATAAACCATAGTGGCACGATACTGTAATAAAGGAAAGGAAGCTCATTTCTTTATGTGTAGAACAGGACCACATTGAACGATAAACCCGCTTCATGTATTAATACTTATAGCCTTGACGATTGTCAGATTTATGCCTGGTGCGCCACTGTGCATGACCAGCATTAACTAATTTAGCATAATAGCAAAATGCTCTTGAGGAAATGAAACAATTACTTTTTATTATCTTTAATTCTGCAAACATAACTGAATGAAAATGAAGAGGTGTATACCGGGCAAATGTAGGCTTTAAATCTTTTTCATGTTTCATCTCTTCATCAACTTGCTTGGTCTTAACATTCAGTTAAGAACATTTCTTTATTCACAATGAAAATTCTGCAACGAAATAGCTTCAATAGCACTCTATCAAAATTCGGTTGTTCGGTTGAGTGGTTGTTCGCAAAATATTCCATCGTATCGAGAGGACAGCTTACTTTAAGTAGTTGTGTGTTCAATTACTTACCGTTTTCAAGTTCAATCATAATCTTGTCATTTAATTGCCTAATTAAATGCTAAGTGACTTAGTGTTAGTTTGTGTTTGTGACTGAATTTCTAAATTGCGCAACGTTTGCATTATGATCATCATACCCGATTCAGGATTCTACTATCATGCGTGACTGCACTGTACAATATTCAGTTTACGTGATTTCATAAAGAAATTTGGTAGTTGGCACTTGGCAGGCGTACATGCTTGCTCCAGCCTCAACAATGAGATCTTATTCTTGCTTGAGGATATTTTGTCACGACTTTCCTCAAGTTTACAAGTTAGCAACGAGCATAGTTGGGCGAACAAACCAAACTATTCAATCTTATTGGCTTTAGTGATAGTGTCACTGCGGTCAAAATTTCATGATTGCAATGGTCTCAATTTGTGATAGTATTACCAATATAGTCAGAGTGATCTTCTGTAACAGTAAGTTTGTCTTTTCGTTTACTTTTATATTCAACTGCTTTTATCTGTACCATGATTTCAGCGGATTTCAAATCCGTCACAAATTTTATAACTAGCTTATTTATATTTCTAGGCACTTTATAATATAATAAACATGGAGCACGCTTTGATAGCTAATTGGTGTTTTCTTGGGATAGGTCTGCTAGCTAAATCAAATAATATGCGTTGCGTTTACTGTATAATAATGATATGTTTCAATATGATACAGAGCTCGAAAATACGGAAACAAGTCTCGGGTTCTCAGTGTTCAAACACTTCAAAGCAAATGGTTTAATAATGAAATGAAGGGAGCAAATTCTAAAAATCGTTGCATATTTACGCTACGAATATAAACTATAAAATAAAAGAAGTAAACGAGTTCGTTAGCACAAATTTGGCGAGATTCATTTTAATGATAACTGTTCAATACTGTGTGCCACATATTTTGACAGGTTTTTTTTTGTCTTGATACTCCACATCGATAGTAATCTGGTTTTTTTAGCAGACATCTCCAGGCAATGGTGCATGACTTTGTATCGACATACTCCTGTCGGAAACTAACGTTATGGTTTACAATTTACAACAAATCGCCTTACTTGCAAATGAACAAAAGTTATTACCTTCAACTCTGTAATCTATATAAATCCCTAATCTACGAGATCTTTATGCTTAATTATGATATTATGTGTTTGATACTATCATCCAGAAATTCAAACTAGTTTTTGCTTGGAAAACCATTCAAAACAATGATTAAAATCATAGAAAAACAAAAATATTAAATTTAAATGTAACACAAATATTTTTACTCGGTAAACAGGATACCAGATTTATTAACAGGTTGTGACATGTTGTTCAGTGCAGTATGATCTCTCAAGCGTTTCCTAATACCTATCGCACAGTCTGTGTTCAGCTAAGTTTAGGCATATTCAAGAGGGGATCATTTATGACTAAATATCACATATTAAATAATCATTCCCATATTCAACGGTATGATTTGTTATCCTCTTTGAAGCTGCCGTAAAAAAGTTCAAGATATGCAATTCACACTTGCCACGTTCGACCTCAGGCCGACGGATGAATTAGGCCTGTTTTTGTTTTTGTAAAATAAAATGCACGCCAATTCATTAACAACAAAGTAATGATAAAAATGTAAGCACTTAATCAAAGAAAAAGAAAAGTATGAACAACTTTTAAAAGAGCGAAACAAGAACCTACATTACGTGCCTTAGACAGTACGTGTTTTTATCACATGACTGATCTGTATCATTTTCTTACACCTTCAATTACCTTCTCCCTTCCCTATCTTTGTTCATGTAATTACTCCCAATCACTGTCATGAGAGGTTTTTTTATGGCTTGCACCTTCCTTGTATCCCTTCCGTTCGACATGTTTATAAATCTTGGAAAGTATTAAATGGCCGTTATCAAAAGTCTGAATTGATAGTTGACACTTGAAAAACATAATGTTGTGTAGAAATTAGCCATTGAAAAATATATTATTATTTGGGTTTACTGTGGGATATTTACTCTAGTGAGTACGTTATTGCTCTAGCACCATTAAATCATTTCTTGGCGAACGGAAACCAAAATAAGTTTATGAAATAGTATTACGTGCTATAAAACTTTAAATGTATCACAATCGCAGTTCTTAAATCTTTATTAAAAATTTGAAGCTTCGTATAGGGTGCAAAGACACTTTCCTGATAAAAATTTTACACACAATTCGTCAGTTCATACAGACGGTTGGCTGTATTGAAATAAAGATAATTAATAATTTTGAAAATTCATGGAATGATATGCTGATTATGGTATCAACACGGTCTAAACCAATATACCATTTAAAATACTTTTTTACACTATCTTTATTTCATTAATATACAGAATGAAAGTAATGTCTTAATCGCAAGTATTTCATTCATCGGTCTACCGACTATGCTGAAACGTTTTGGTGTATTGAATAGTGCATAATGCAATATTTGTTATTCTACCAATTTGGCACGTTGCATTTTATATTTTCGCCACTGAAAAGAGTAATTAAGTCAAATATCAGAGTGAATATTGCAAAAGTTGTTTTTATTATTAGACCTGTTATCTAATAGCCCAGCAATAATAAATCGACCAAACCAAACAACACTCGTAACATTTTATTCCCATTGCTAGGTATAGATAATTAACCGTTTTATGAACGTGTCGTTAGACGCTCAAAAATCATTTTTTAAACAGAGGTATATGTGTGTGGTTAGTTACAAATGAAATATGCTGCTAAGAATTCATAATTTAAATGCAGAGAATAGTTGGCATCAGTATTAATCTGAGTTGCTGGTCGACAACCAGTACATTTTACAAATGATGTGTGTTGCCCAATAGAAAGTAAAAGAAGCTACAGAACTGATTACTAATATACCGTGAACTTAATTTTTAATCCTTGAAACATTTCAAGAATAGTTGCATAACAAGCCTAACCACTCAGTTGCAATTTGTTACCAGTCACATTTCCGTCTCGATTGTAAAAGTGGACAAATCTATTGTTTAGTTTAATTCATTACACGATCACTACCAGAAAAATCCTATGATCTTCCCTGTCTCGTAATTTCTCGAAAGTTGCTATTCCTAATTAGCTAAGTGATGATGACACGGCAGGGTTTTATTTACCTGTGAACTATTCAAGGATTATTCCCTCGGTTCAGATTTTCAAAGGAATTGTTATGTTCCTCCTCACATACCACATACTAGTCCTAAATGCGTCATATCATCAGTCACTACAGTTTTACCTCAATAACACCTAAATACTCTGTCGTAAAAAAATATGCGCAAAAGTTGTAGGCGGATTGATAGCACCAGTCGACAGAAGACTCAGTGTTGGTGGATGTGTACATGTATCGTAACGTAACAGTAATTGTAGTATGCTTGTTTGTGGTAGTAAAGTCAACAATAACTCCTTGGTCGGGTGTCGGGTTTCTTCTGAAATATACCCATTAACGTTCATTGTTGGCCATCATCATTCCTCTCCGCTTTTCCTTCTGTTGATGGTTCATTGTCATTCTGTTTTTACCAGTGTTCACCGTGTGAATGATCGAAAACTCGCACATTATTGCGTTTACCTGACTTTGTACTGAAACTCATTTGGTTTTTATTAACCTCAGCTAAATAGTAGCTGTTTGGAGCTGGGGTAAATGATGCTCGCCAAGCTTTGTTATTGAAAACTTGAAAACTTTTCTTTCTCTTTGTTGACTCCTTTGTTGTTGGTGATGCTATAAAACAATCACAGTACTTGGCTGTTTTTGCTTACATATATTCATGTACTGATTAAAAGGGCACGCAAAACTGACAGAGAAATCCATACGTGCTCTTCCCTATGAAGTCTATTTTAATGCATATTGTGTGAGAAAGAAGGCGTTTTGAAAGAAGTACTAATGCTCTACAAAAGACTTATTAGTTCAATCACACTAAGTTAATAGGAGTTTGCGTTCATCTTGGTGGTAGGCAGAGGTATTGTTCAGTGAAGAGAGTGCAATCTTTATTGTGAGTCAGTGTCACTAAAATATTTTACTTCAACATTGTTGTTCTTGTGAAGTGACGAGACTTGCAATTTACTACAATAGGGAATATTGCAATCATTTTAAGAGGATGTGATAGGGTTACTGATGTCATCACTGAAGAAAGGACTCACAAGCAAGAGAAGATAATCACCATTTGAAGAGCATCGATACAGTTTCTAGAATAATAACAATTTGACACTTAAATGTTGGGGGTAATGGGAAAAAGAAGGAAATTAGGTTGGTAATGGTAAATAGTTAGAGCTTAATAAGCATTATTATCATGCGAGCATGTACTCACCCTGATTTAAACAAGTAAAAAATAGGCAAAAATATGCCTTGCAACTCTGAAGGCCGAGAGACCTGTTGACTTGACTGGCTGAGAATGGCACATCAGTGTGGTGGCATTCAACTCGAAGAACAACAGGGGAAAAGTTGCGTTTGCAAATACTGTGGAAAGCTGACGGGGTTTTCATATAAGGACTAGTTTTGTTTTTTCTGACATTTGCGAGTGACTGTGATTTGTAAACTTTGTGGAGAATGTTTGTTTGTGGAACTTTGGTGTTAGGAGGAGTAGTGCGTGCGTACGCTTGACTTAGCTTTTGGAGTGTGCGATTTCTCTGCGCACAATATTGATTCGATATGATCAGTGGGTGATTAGATCATGACTACTACTGAACTTTCTCAAAATTTTGAGACGTTTTCCAAGTAACTATATAGCTATATAGGCGTTTATGAAATTTTTTTATACTAAATTTAGTTTGTGTTAAAAGTAACATTTTCAAGAGTTGGTGTGATGCTTGAGGCAGTGAGCAACTTTTGAGCCCTAGAGTTATCGCAGTATAACAACTAGTAAAATCCCTACTGGCAATTTAATATGTTCTATGGATATTTTATGGAGTTTACGCTTGTATCGTACCTACTGTCATAAATTATCTTCCTTAGTCAGTTATAGCCAGTAGTAGTGGTACACCTAGAATCAGGGTCAAGATCATTATATCGACCTTCATTCACTGGAATTTTTAACCGGTATAGAAAATTTAAGCCAATCAGTACCTGCATTTTCAACCTACATTTTTCCTTTTAACTCGTAGGGCGTTTGGTAGTTAAGATCATTATATCGACCTTCATTCACTGGAATTTTTAACCGGTATAGAAAATTTAAGCCAATCAGTACCTGCATTTTCAACCTACATTTTTCCTTTTAACTCGTAGGGCGTTTGGTAGTTATAGTGACATATTTAGTAGATTACGTAGTATCAACGATTTTGTTCCCAGACTACATTCCGACCGGTTTCGTCTAGAATCTGGGGTGAATATAATGGATTTATACTTTATGAGGGGAAGCAGAAGCAAACATCTCGAATAGTCTATGGTTATGGTTATTAAGACTCTGAAGTGAGCAACGATTTTGTGTTATCTTCCTCCTCATAAAAATAGCGTAATTAGTAATTCAAAACTTGATTCTTTGAGAAAATTTCATTGTGATAGTAAACTACTAAACTGCATGGCAAGAGATAAACTTGTCTTTTAGCAACACTAGAGAGAAAATCGGTCACTGTTGCTTGTAGCATAATGACACAAACTTGCAGCAGTGCAGTCGGAGAAGTTACAAGTATTTACTTTAAAACCCATGTTACGAGAAACTAGTATTATTTCAATTCATACTTGTTATCACGGCTATCCCTTGCCTTGATTTAAATTAAAATCAACTTTTTAGTTGATTGCTCATCTCGTGGTTCTGTCTGCACAATTGCACAACATGGGACAATGACATAGTTAGCGTAACATATCAGCGTGCAACATTTTTACCTGATAAATCTGGTTACACCAGTCTTATTCAAATAGCCAAAAAGAGTTTGCTGAGTTTTACTCCAGGAATAAAGCTGTATACATTTAAGATGATGCCTTGGCAAAACTGTGTATTTTATTGTCGTCAAATGCAACGATAATGAGGTGGCGTAGTTACGTAGTTAGTTAAGTAAGTTCAAAGTCAACAAAAAGAAGACTACAGACAGACAGAGTAGACCAGTGCATAATAAAAGTTATACCGCAAAAAACTATGGGAATGGCGGCGTTTATCTAAAGAAGGCTTTTAGGCTGCACTGTGGCGATTCCAATAATCCGGCCAAGTAGGTAATTTAAAATGCCATCAATTGCATGTAAACTAAGTTGAGAAATGGCACAGCGTTGCTGTTCCCAATATAAAATGTATTTACAGAAGCATTATGCGTACGAAATTTAGCATGAATACGATTGCAGATTGCAGATACGGATACAAAGCCAAATTGTATATGCAGATAATACTGCCAATGACCTTGTCACGCCCAACGCATGATCAACTCTTGAAATTATTCTAACTCCTGATTTTTTTCAAAAAGATTTTTTCTTGTAAATTTTTAGCTGTATTGTAAGCTAAAGATCAAGAAATTGATTTTTATCGCATTCGCGTTAGGGCTGAACATTTTTAAAGTGACGGTGGACAGTGGGTAAATGTTTTGTGTCAAATGAAATTCTACGTTAACACAAATGATGATGATGATTTATAGGAAGGCTTAAATTCCAACGCCTTTCTTCAGAGAAATATATGCTATAGATTGTAATTTGTAATATACTACAAGTTACCGTACACTGAACACATTTTTACTGTTTTACATTGGAGACTCTTGTACCAGAGATATTGCAATCGTTGTTGCTTGTCAGAACACGAACACAGCAGTAAAATGA
>VICI01003964.1:0-11947 GCA_019593645.1 Akabosia matsudoensis
GTTCCTATCGATCGTTAAAAATATAAAGGTCGCCTTTTGGATTGCGAAGGTTTATACAAATCTACATCAATATTCAAGCCACATTTCCCGAAAAAATTGTAGTATTTTTTTTCTACTGTGCAACAAGTTTTGTTGGCTTGTGCCAGGTAGACCACTCACAAAAAATTCGTTTGTCACTATCCGTCCATAGTACTAAAAAACATGCACTTTTTGCAACATTTATGAAAAAAATGTGACGAGCGCGTCTCGACATGTATAACTGATTATGTACACAAAGTAATGTACATACTTGAGGTGATGGCTGTGATGATGATTGACTTGACATGTGCGATTTTTAGTCGTTTTTACTCCTAAAAAATCACTCGTAGGACAAAGAGATTTTTAGGCTTTGCACTCAAGACTAGGAGAGATCTATACTGTTAAAGGATATTATATTTATTACTACATAACGGTACAAATCACGGCATACATTCCTTTAAATCTTTGTTAGTGTTAGAATCATCGTATCAGCGTCAATATCCATTTTTCCGTACAGTTGCCTTTTACGACCAAGCAAAGGTGATGACGACATGACACATTGCCAGCCAAAATATTATAGTTTTTGGTTAGATTGCTTCAAGAATAATAAACTATTTTTTTGCTCATATAAATATTCTGGTAACCTGATTTTTTTTCTAAATAAAAATAATTAAAGAAAAAACAAGCACTGATTGAGCAACTGCATTGTTTTTAGTGACGCACTAGTACAAAGGACAGACAAGAAAACGTGATTTTTGTTGATTTAGTAAATAATTAAAACAAACGGTGGTGGCTGTTCCACCTACCAGTCTCCTCCCGGAGACTATGAATAAATAAAGCCATTTAGACGCTCAACCGCCATAACAGGAAATGATATACGTGTGGAAGCCCACACTATTCCTAGATAGTAAATCTGGGACTACGGCTCTGCTCCTCACGTTTTCATCGAGAATCAGGTGGACAAATTTGCGCACGTTTTTTAGCCACCAAGACTAAAAGTCCCTTGAAAGAATAAGAAAATTTATACGTCTATATCCAATGCAACGTGACTTTTTATCCTTCTATAACAGCGATTATTAACGGAGATTGAGGGAATAATGAATCCATACAAAAGAAAATAAACAAATGGGTAAAGTGCCGGACTTTCTCATATTTTCATAGAAAACCTGTCTTACAGATAGTAATGGCGAAAGATTGGTTTTGCTGGCACAGAAAATTGAGGTTTACGGATTACTGTATAAACACAATCTATATATTTTAATGTACTTTGTTGCTAATAATATCAACATTGATTATTGAACTACTGGAAATGATGATGATTCTGATTACGCAAAAAGATTCGTGTACCAAAATGAAGGAGAATGGAAAAAAACTTGTTTTCATTTCTTGGCCGACAGTTTCGCCAATTTTGTGAATCTCATTCGGTCTTGTGTCTCCTCCGATTCCTCATCGTTTGCTGATGATGAATATCAATGAAATGGAAATGGAAAAAATGGCAGAGAAAGTAATCTCTACGTCTTATGTAGACGCACACTACTCTATCGTCTTATCGTTTTGTAAGGCAAACTAGTTTTCTTCCTAATTTCCGAAACGCGAGTATCTTTTGTCGAGCATAGAAAGAAGGAGGATGAAAGTCTTTTCATTATTTTTTCCCCTCGTTTTACCTGCGTCTTTCTTTCGTCAAGGATTTCATGGAACGAATAAAAAATGATGGTGGTGGTGGTTCTGATGGTGGCGTGGCATGACATGATGTTCCATTAACTTGCTGCATCGGCAAATGTCTTGCCATGCCATTTATCATTATAGCAAATTCTTATCACCCGGAAAGAAACAAAACAGCCCGTAATAGGAACAAGTGGTAAGGGAATAAGTTTGATTGGTTTTCACGCTTTACTACACCCATACAGCCCTCCTGCCACCCACGCACTGAACACGCGAGGGATTATAATATAGCGAAATCTGATTTCGTTAGTATCGCGACAAAATGTGTCCACCAAAATGGAAAAAAAAAGAATTATGCTCGGCGGCATCACCCAGTGGTCTTCTTGGAAAAAGTAAAATATGTATATATGTAACACATATAATATAGATTCAACAACAGGCGGTTTTTATGAATAACTTTGTTCGGAAATTATAGAGTGTCGGAACACAGAAAAAAATTGTGTTTGACATCGTCGTTAATAATAGTCACCGTTATTTTTATGAAGTGTATGTTTTTTATATGGTATTTATGTAAGTCGTAACATTCATAGAACCCTATTTCGTTTTGATTTCTAGCGAAATATGTGGAAAAGTTTTCCAGAATGATTTCATTTAACATTTATACATCCCCGCCCGACTGCGGACGAGTTTCATTAATTTTGTACTACTATTCCAGCCCGAGAATCCTTTACATTCTCATTTGCGAAATGAAAAGGCTCTCTCGTTTTTGGTACTTAGCCTTTTATTCAAACCGGGGAACGTCTATATTATCTAAGTTTATGGCTGGGCATATCACATCATCAGGGCAAACAAATATCCATAATGACTACAAAATTGAAATGCTTTCTCTCCTCGTCATTACTATTTCCGCTGATTATTACCTACAACACAAAATCTACACTACGACTACGACCTCCTCCTCCTCCGCTTTTCCTGTTTCATTATCACACGATGTTCTACATCTGCCATGTTGAAGCTTCATTAAATGTAACACTCATCATCATCTTGCCAAAACACTATAAAACTCAATAACTCCGAGTTGAGGACTCTCGTCAGCATCATCCTCATGTTTTCCACTACAGCCAACCCGAATCTAAAACGCGCCCAATCAACTTTCCATCACTCTATTTCCACGTATGCACGCACCATTTTCCATTCTCCAAAATCTCTGCCAGAATTAATTTGCATTACATTAGGTTCCCCATCTATGAGTGAAAACAAGGCCGCTCTCTCCGAAACTTTCTCGCGGGTGAAAGCACACTCCTTTTTCACTCTGAAGCACTTTGTTTATCATTTGGTGGAGGTGTATACCCCATCAGTTTGCTGATGATATGGGTATCCTCATAATTTGTGGAGAAGTGGGACTCTGTTGAGCCTTATCTTTAGAGGGTGCCTTTAACGAACAGCCAAATCAGCTAAAAAAACGACATTTTTTATTTATTTAAATCCTTTGCTACTTTACTGCCACTCTCGACCCGAATCATGGTCATGCTTTTGTGGCGGATGTGGCTCTTTTTGTCTCACTGTTGTGCGGCAAGTTTTTGCTATGTAAACAATGGAGAATGGAGAAATCATACGACCATTTTCGTAACAGGAAGCTAAAAAACAGAAGTAAACTTTTATATTTACAACTTTAGTCTGATTCCGAGAATGTTTACGCATGAAAGAGTTTGTAATGAAGTACGTTGGATAACCTAACATAAAAACAGCAATCTGCCAATCATAGTCCCTTTTGCAAACAATTTGCAAAAAAATGATGTAGAAAGGACGTACATATTGATTGGTGGTGAATGAGGTTTTGGGGGCCCATGTCGTAGTGAAAAAGTTTTATCCGCGCTTAAAAAAAGGGGAGTATAGGTGGGTGATCCGGAAACCAAAGCTGAGCTGGGTTGTAGGGAATCTTCCTCAAAATAGAACACACATTGTTCAAAACTACACGAGAGTCGGAGGCTAAGTATTCTTGAAAAATTCTAAAACGCCTACGCATTTCATTTCTTCTTTGGTTCTGAAAGAGCGGATAAAGTATTTCTTTATTTGTTTGAATTATGAGAATTTTATACTCTACACCCCCGCAGAGTGATGATACGACAGTTACACAGTGGAAGGAACCTAACCCTGTCTACTTTCATAATTTGCGAGCTCTCTCGTGGACTTGTTTAGTAAACATGAATTATTCCTATCGGTTTATGCGAGTAATAAACTACCTCATGTTGATTTCATTTAACTTTCCCCCAGGAGCAAAAACTCTTCTGAAATGCTGTAACGAAACAAACACGACAATTTATTTATGCCATGAATAATACAGTTTTGGCGATTATACAAATTTGTATTCAACTCGTGTTCGTATGCATATTGTCCATATAATTACAACACAGGCGAATGCCTGAAACATGATATAAAATCAAAAGGCAAGGCCCTATTTCGCTCTCGTAAAATACCTTTGTTAGAAATTAATGGTCCTGCCTAATAAAAAATAGTCCGCTACCAGCAGGTGCATTTACTTTTGTGCAATGTGGTATTTGGATCAATCGAAATCTATTTTTAGTCTGCTAACCGACATCTTTATTTTATCCAGAAGGGCTTCGTAATATCCATATGTGATATAACTAGCTCTGCCCTGATAAAAATACAGAGTCAAAGGGAAAATTGTGGTAAAAATTCTTTTGCTGCATATTTAATTTGTAAAAAAGAAGATTGATTTCAGTATGCTCTTCAGCTGAGCAAGCTATGTAGAAACTTTTCTCATTAAAAAATTTTATATGTCATGACATAAGAATACGTGGGTTTAAGAAGTTAGCGAGTCACGTGGCTACGAACGACCTTCTTACAACAACAATGCACGTCGATAGTTTTTCTTTTGCGTGGTGAAGTTTTACTTCCTGCAGGATTGAGAGGTGTGTTATATCCGTATGGAATTATATCCGCCAGTGTAACAGATGGAAGTAGGATAGTTTGTGATGTAATCATTTTAGCTAACCAGATAACCTAGTTTTGCTTATTGTTCTCATCCGAAATCTTTGTCATCACTGGCCTAATTAAGGCCACAGCTCTCTTTCTGCACGGAGAAAAAAGAAAGCATTATTCTTAGTACAGTATATTTTTACTCCGAATAATAATTTCCCATTCACAACAAGTATATTAGTATTCCTGTGTGGAGATTGTTAACAATTTTTTGCTCACATTAAACAATTTTGTTTTCGCGGATGACGACCAAGATAAATATCATTAGCGAGTTAAAATGCGGGCAATTTTTGGCAGTCCTCCCTGAAATGACTCATGTGAATACAATGCAGAAATAGAGAGCATCCTGCAGACATGCATATCTTCAGCTGAACGGAAAAAAATGAGGTATGTATAGGAATCCATTGAACAAGGAAGATTTCATACTTTCCCTGTGATATATTCTATACAGGAGAAAAATGGAAATAACCAAATCATGAAGCAAAGTCTAACAAAATATGCTCGACATGATCCATTTTGGAACGGGTGTCATCATTATCAAGCAATGCATAGAGTTGACTTGAGCATATCTACGATAAGAAATGTTTTGGCAATATTGTCTACAAACTCATCATCACTATCAAGTCGTCGTATGATGATGATGACTTTGCCACATGCATGGCAAGCTTGTCTCTTACTCTGTCGAAACTTAATATTCCCGTTTCCTAATTCTATTTCCTGAAATGCATTGCTGAAAAGCTGTACTCGCTTGTTATTCATGTTATGATGTACCCGTGTAGCAGAGAAAAAAAACGGATTTCTTTAAATGTGAACTAAACTCGCATGGGATAGAGTCATATTAAAAGCGACTTGTAGCGAAACCAAATGACGGAAAGGCATGGAAGCACGGTAATGATATAATAAAAAATGGAAGTGTAGTGGAAAAAGGCATGATTTTTCTGGTATGGTCTAGTTAAACCATTACAATCGGCACACATTTTTGGGTTTTTTTTTATGTAACGTGAACATCAACAAATTAAATTTAGGTCTTGCCTTTAGGAATTGTAATTGAATGTTACATTTGCGCATATTGCACAAGATGCGCATGCACCGTGTTCTAATAAAGTACGTAGGGTACTGTTACTGTTTACACTTTAACGGTAGATCGGAGGTGGAAATTCGTTATGTGTACTGCTGCATTTCATCATTTAGCACATGTTCTTGTGAAAGCTGCCGAGCTAGTAAAAATATTGTACTGTAATGCACTATTCGTTTTAGTAGCTTTTATTTTGATGAGCAAACCACAGAACGGGGGAACGTGACAATGTTGAATAGTCGTCAGTCTTGACATATTATATTGTTTTTTTAAAAGTGGATCTTAAATCAGCAATGACACACGTTAATGTATTAACGAACCGTTTTAAGTAGGTCATGCTCTGAAAACTATAAACTGTGCAGCTGATACAGGAACGAATTTAGTGGACGAGCACTAAAAATATTTACCTATGTAACTTATAGTCGCTGATGTGCAGTATATGAAAGTAACGAAAAATCTTTGAAAAGAAACTGACAAAAGCAGATCCAGTAAAAAAAATAGCAACATTTTAAGTACCCGTGTCGATGAAAAAGAATTGACGGCCTAAAATAGCACACCTACAATAGGACGTTTATAAATGCCAAAAATATGTTTTTTTAAAAA
The DNA here is from genome assembly GCA_019593645.1 of Akabosia matsudoensis. Taxonomy (NCBI): domain Eukaryota; kingdom Metazoa; phylum Arthropoda; class Collembola; order Entomobryomorpha; family Paronellidae; genus Akabosia; species Akabosia matsudoensis. The sequence continues at coordinate 6,359 of VICI01003964.1, forward strand.
CATTTCCTACAGTATAGAAGTGAACGTGATGATCTCGACATGCAGTTTGAAATCAAAACGATCTCACTGGTCCTGTCATGACAAAGTGAACTACTTGGCAGGCCATGATAAAAGACAGACGAAGTATAAAAATAATATGTCCTTATGGTGAGGTTAGAATGGAAGATAATATTTCGACGGTCTCTCTGTCGAGTTATCTTTTGGTGATGGATGTGCATGTCTTGACGTGATGTGTTACATAGCACACCTACAATAGGACGTTTATAAATGCCAAAAATATGTTTTTTTAAAACATTTCCTACAGTATAGAAGTGAACGTGATGATCTCGACATGCAGTTTGAAATCAAAACGATCTCACTGGTCCTGTCATGACAAAAAAAGTAGTGAACTACTTGGCAGGCCATGATAAAAGACAGACGAAGTATAAAAAATATGTCCTTATGGTGAGGTTAGAATGGAAGATAATATTTCGACGGTCTCTCTGTCGAGTTATCTTTTGGTGATGGATGTGCATGTCTTGACGTGATGTGTTACCGTTGCTTGCACGCACAAACATAACACCGATATTTAGACCGCTTATAGTTTATCTTGCTGGCATCCTTCCACGTTAAGTTGAAATTTGTATTCGTAAAACTTTCTCCTTGTCGGCACGAGGGTTTTTTTTTTCTCATAAAATGGCATGACAAGAACTGTCCACTGATTACAGAAGCCTTTGTCAAAACCTAAATAATAATTGCATAAAGCATAAAACGACTATGTTTTAGAGCAGGTGTGTCTATCAAAAGGCTTGCTGTCATGTAATTAAGAGGGTTTTTTTTTCTCTCATAAAATGGCATGACAAGAACTGTCCACTGATTACAGAAGCCTTTGTCAAAACCTAAATAATAATTGCATAAAGCATAAAACGACTGTGTTTTAGAGCAGGTGTGTCTATCAAAAGGCTTGCTGTCTTGTAATTACGTTTTTCCTTGACGCTCGCATCCACGCATGTTATTACTACTTTCTTTTGTAATATAAACAAAACCTGGACGTTTATAATAATGAATAAATGTCCTTTGTTATTTCTGTTGAAAATTGGTCCACTCTTTTACGAAAATGTCGCCATACGATGGACTACTTTGTCCCAGTTCCAGGAAAATAAAAAAACCTAGAGTCACACTCTGATCCAGCTGGTAATATTAAATTCCCCAGTTTATTTTCCTCTTCACTTGACATTCTATTGTTGGCTTATTCAGTGTTGTATTACGTATTTGGTATACCACTGGCATACGGTCTACTTTTTCTGGCGCTTTATGAAAACAAAACACAAGCAACAGTAGGGACAACACAGCTCGAAAAAAAACGACAACTTGTTGTTTCCCTATATCCTAACTTTTCCCATCCTCATTTTCCTTCGACAAAAGAATCTCCAGAGAAAGTTTTTTTTTCTGTTGTTGCTTTCCCTTTGTACTTGGAGTTTTGCGTTTGCACGTATTTTTTTTTCTTCTTATATATTCATAGCAGCCGCCTGCTCTACTTTTCGTACTATTCATTCCACATCATCACGACACACTCAGCTTTCCTTACAAAACGTACATTGCCAGCTTTGAGGATATATTTCTTGTCTCTGGTTCCTCTTCATTTCTTTCCAGATGGTCCAGTCAACTGTTTGTCGACACTCGGTATCTTAATGTCTACTCTGTAGGTGGGTTTTGTTTCATGGCTCTTAGAAGACAACTTGCTTATCGTAAACTCACTACTATATCAGTAGTATATCCATAAATAACATTTTTTTGTTTTGCAAATGGCTTGGCATTTCATCAACAAAGGAGTTTTTTTTCGTTTGGCTTCCTATATTTCTTAAGGACGTATGTCAGAAAATGGGACGGAAGAAGGGTAGCTTTAGATAAATATTCGTACAGAGCAAAGGATTTTTCATACCATGCAGCCTATTACTTTCACCACTTTCTCTTTGTTTTTTTGTCAGAGATTTTTCACTCCGTGTTTCTTTTCTCAAGGATACACTTTCCCTTGTGCAAATTTACATGAGTGCCTACACCTGTATACTACTGAATACTGAGTGTTTCCCCCAGAGCTAAATTCGTAATGAAAACACCAGCACCAGCTCATTTCTTTCTTCATACTTCACTTGAAGCCACAATAAATTGAATTGCTTCTTGTTCTTGCATAACATGAAATTTTTTTCCGGGCTCTGTATATCCGGAGGGAGACACAAACCTTAAAACTTTATCTTTCATTTTTATTGGAACTTGTATCGCACGGTAGCATCCTGGCACTATAACGAATCAGATGAAGACGATATGTGAGGAAGTTGATAGCATGACCTTCTCGAAGTACCTTGAAGTTCATATTTGCAGGAAAGATATGAAATAACGAAGAACATCTTCTTTACGCGAAACAATCCATCATCATCCATAAAAGTAACCATATTTTATTTCGAGATCCTTTCTCTTCAGACATTTCCTGTGGCTTGAATTCCAAAAGATTTTTAGCTTGGAATGACGACAGAGCTAAAGTGCAAAGTGCACACGACCAGAATCAAGAATGGCTGGTGAATAGCGACCAACAACGCAGTTTTGTAGCTCTCTGCGGTTCCTGGGAACTACGCAAAAGTAAACGTAAAATGTTATATAGACGGATGCCTATAGCCATTTTGTCTTGCTCAAGTCACATGTATTATTATATATTTTCGTCCTTCTGCAAGCTTAAAGATAGTGCTGGAATTTTCGGGTACTTTCTTTTCTTTTCACAAGGCCCCCTGTTCTTCCGAATGATGCCTCCTGCAATTTAAAAAAAAAGAAGAGCTTGCGTTCCATCCACCTACGCAATCGGATGACGTCATTCCACAAGTTGGGGGTAGGAAAAAAAAGGAAACAAAAGTGCATAGTAATATGCCCATGTTTTTTGCTTTCTTCAATAGGATCCCATTCAAAAAAAAAAAAAAAAAAAAAAAAAGATAGGCAGGCTGTTTCACGAAAGCCACAAACCAGAATAATCACACGATACCATGTAAAATGAAAGTTTTTCATTAAATGAAAAAGGCAGCAGCAGCGTTCATCAAACAAGTAGTTTTGGAGAGCCAACATAAAAATAAATATGTACGTCGGCAATACAAGTAAACCTCTCGAAAAGACATTGTCACATATTTGTTCTCCGGCTGGTTTTGTAAGACTTGAGAAAAAAAAAGATGAGGACAAGTAAAGTCAAGTGAATTAAATTGACTTGGATGAATGGAATGTTGTCGGGAGTCGATATTGCGAACACATTCTAGTATACCTATAAAAAAAAATATATACATTTTTTTTTTGCTGTTGTTGTCTTCCTTCTCTCGCCTGTCAACTTATTTTTTTCTTCCTCCTACTCAGTAGTCAATAGAACAAGTTAAATTGACTCAAAGTAGATGAAAGTCCTTTTAATATTTATCCAGGAACAAGTGGAGACCTCCAGTAGGTTCGAGAAAAAAAAATGTTGTATTGATTTTACCAAGGAAGTAGTAGACGTAAAGAGAAAGTCTAAAGCTGTAGAGAAAGCAGCAGGAGAGAATGTGCAAAATAAATTTATGTGGCGAACTGCGTCTCTCTCTGAAAAAGTTTTTTTTTTCTCTCCATATGGCTGGATTTTCACAGGGATTCGCTCACTCCGTGTGCTGCTCTCATTTCGAGAACAACTCCAGAGTTTACCAACAGCTGCCTTGCAAAAGTACACAAGATCCCCTGTTGTAAGAGCTCGCTGGATTCTAACGGCTAANAAAAAAAGGTAGCACTTACAAAAGCATCAGCGTCACTCCTCAATGATCTCGTCTCGCAACCCATTTTCTAGAGATTTCCTTCCAGATCCGTTTTTAGACTGTAAAAAAAAGCCCAGAAAACATTTTCTTTTCTTTTTTCTTCCGTCGAAAAATCATATATAGAGAGGTATAATGACCAAAAGAAATGATAGTATGAAAATTATAGAAACTGTGTCGGTTTAAAAAAAGAAAAGAATAGTTGATGACTTATACATATCATATTTGCTTTCACAAGCCTTATTATTGTGTGCACACTGCTACGGAAAATCTTTTATCTAATAATAGGAACTGTCTTAAACTTAAATCCAGAAGGATACACATCAGCCCTAATCCTGCCTGGATCCCATTTCAAATCAATTTGAAACTGGATCCTTCGAGGTAACCTGTGTGAACACAGAGGTGGATCTTTGATAGCGTCTGAGTGTATGAAACTCTATATTTTTCGCTATACTATCTTCCTTTTTCCTATGAAACAATCGTAAAACACTCAACAATGAAAGATGTGTGTAGGAGGGGAAAAAAGAAAAGAAAAATTTTTGGCTTTCTTTTGGGACGTGGCTTGGGTTTGAAAAGAGATATGCACGTGTGGCAGCCTCATGACTGATCTAAGAGCTCGGAATTTCTCCCTTTTTTCGAAGAGCTTGGAGAAAACACGATGCTTCATCCATTCATAAAATGTATTTTTCGGGGAAGACAAGTTAAAAATGTCGAGAGTCAAGGAGCTGAGCGCTCTGTTTCTCTAAAAATTACTTTGTTCAAAGAGAACACGGGTAAAAAAGAAAATTGTATGGACTGCGTAATTCTGGAACTAATAAGACGAGTAAGTTGGACAAGATGATAGTCTTGTCACCGTGATTATTATTGGCTTTTACAAGGTTTACGCTTGAAAGAACCACTGCCGGCTGAGAAAACATGAAATGTCCATTTATTCCGGTAGGTAAATTTTTTACGAATGACAGCAGACGCAAACGTAGCGCGTTTAATGATCATCAAAACCGTAGGGAATTTCTTTTATTTACCCTTGCAAAAAAAAATCCTATGATTATGCTCAGTTAGCTGGGATATATAACGTGTCCGACAACAAATGCTTCGCGTTTTTCTTTCTTACCCACGTCGCATTACATATGTGGTGACCTGTTGACAAATCACATTATCTCAGTTTTACTCATGCCACTCCACAGATTCATTTAGGAGCTTGTCTAAAACTGAAGAGATTTGCCTTTTTGTTATTAGAAAAAAAAATCTCATCTACAGTTCTATTTCTATGTATATCTCGCCACTCTCCAGAGGGTCAACTCAATACTCTCCAGTACTCAATAAGTACACTACTCATAAGTGCATGGAAAACCCTCCAGCTTCTGTAGAAGAACATCTAAGAGAAACAAATATGCACTTAGGCAAATGTCATTGCTCCCAAAAAAATATCCAGTAATGCACTAAGCCATCTGTTGATGGAACTAACATTTGCATAGTAGCATGATTATGATTGTCAGTCTTTTTGTGTTATTTTCTGACACAATTACGATAACAAGGCAAGGCAGCAATTAAAGAAGCAATAAGCAATACAAGTTACAAAATTAGTCTGTTGCTCTATAAAATGTCATAGGTTTTCGACGAGTTATTTTTGAAAGAGCAATTCAATATTTTATATTCTTTTTCCGTGCTGAAAATATCCTAAAAATCGTTAGTCTCTTTTCTTGCTGTTGTCACCTTTTACATTTACTTCCTCAATATCCAAACATATTTGGTAAGAAAAACGACTTGACAAAGCCATGCCCTTTTTTTGCGAAAATGTAGGTGA
>VICI01003965.1:0-11946 GCA_019593645.1 Akabosia matsudoensis
TCTCAAGATTTCGTACGACTTTCTGGTTTGTGCATTGAAAGTGGAGAGTGACGCATCATTAGAAAGCTCTCAACTAGGGCTACTCAATCTACTCTTTTTTCCTTAGCTTTTTTGCTAAGCTTTTTTCCTTAGCTTTTTTCCTTAGCTTTTTTGCTAAGCTTTTTTCCTTAGCATTTTCTTTAGCTTTTTTTAGCTTTTTCTTTAGCTTTTTCTTTAGCTTTTTTGCTAAGCTTTTTCTTTATCTTTTTCTTTAGCTTTTGGCTGGACTCTTTCTGTTCAGCTACGTCTTTATAGCTTTAAAAGCTTTTATTGCGAATTCGTTTGCTAGAAGATATAACAGCTCATTACTGTCTTGCGTTTAATGCCTCATTTAGTTGAACTTTACATAGGAAAAAAAGTTAAGATAAGCAGATAGCATCGTGACTTTGCTCGTTATAGAACTTAAAGTTTTTATTAATTATCGACATCGTTATTTTACTTGCAGATAAGCAACTTGATTGTAAATTTTTATAAAATTATTTGCTATCAGAAAGCTCATAAAGAAGGTTAGGCTAATAAGAACAAAAAGGAACGCGTTTTCAATCCAAGTGACGATTGTATAAGTACCTCGTGACGCAACCAGGGGTTTCAGCACGGTAGACGCTGAAATATATTATGGTTGATTAAATACAAATAATTCCAAATATATTTTCAATCAAGTGTTTATTAAGATACATTCATAAGAAAGAGCGTGAAATATATACGTTTAAAGTTCATCTTTACTGGGAATTACTCCACTAGCCAAAACGCGATCAATCTCGTCCCATAAAAGCATCCGTTCTAAAATAGGTTCTTCTACAAATTCTGGAGCATTGTTTAGGCACAGCCAGTTTATCCGATTAGCCTGGATTTCCTGTTGGCTAACAGGTTCCCATCGCTTGCCATTCAAAGTGTACCTGGGATTCCCGTTTATTGCAAAGTTGGCCCACAAGTGGACAAGTGTTTTGGAAAACTGTTCGCTTTCAGATCCCACCGGAAACGGAGGATATTTATAGTCCGTAAATAAGTAGCTAAGATCATCAGCATGAGCCATTCCCAGAATTTCTTTGAATCCCATTGCAAATGTCTGCGACCAAATCCCTTTAAATCCCAGCATGGCTGTGTAAACTGGTGCATGCTCTCCGTGAATCAACGCTCCAAGCCTAGTTCTCTGGGCAAAGGTTCCGTCTGTGTACATGTCCGTCAAGTTCATTAAAGTTTCTCGGCTCACAGGCCGGTCACCAAAGTAAAATTGACGCAATTGGCGTGCCGCCCAGGCTCTCGCCTCTGCACTGTAGGAAGGCTTATCAAAGAAAAAGACTGAGGCAATCGTGTTATCCCAGTCGTCATTAAATGCGGCAGTCAACTCTGGCGATGCTAAAACCATTAGAGCGTTGACGACGAGGCCTTCAACGTTGTTGAAAGTGATGATTAGCGGCACTTTTGCAAATCTTGATTGCTGATAGTGTACCATTGGAGAATCTTGTATAAATGCAGGATTAACTGATGCGTTCACCTTTTCAAGGACTGGGCCAAACTTTATCATCGTGTCAATTAAAGACTTCTACAAAAAAAAACATAGTTACCTGCTGTATTAAAGAATAAAGCTCTAGTTTGTTAACATTATATATGTATTTCCGGTTTCTTACCCGCACATTTATTCCGACAATTTCCTCAGCAGATTTTCCCTGCAAACATTCCAAAATAGCCTGACTTGATGTGATATCAGGACACCCCAGTTGCTTCGCTAAAATATGAGTGGTTTCTCGTGACGATTCAATAATCGGCCATCGGTCAAGGGCCGACCCACTTTGTAAAATCGCTTGATGGAAAAGCCCAGCACTTAATGGTGACAATATATGAAGACCTACTGATGCACCTCCAAGCACTTTCTCCAAACAATGTTACTTTATCCGGGGATCCTCCAAAATATCGGATGTACTCATGAACCCAGCGTAGGGCAAGGACCTGATCTTTCATTCCATTATTTCCAGGAATCACTTCATCTTCTGTAGTCAAAAATCCCAAGCTGGCTAGCCGATAAGTGAATGTAACAAAGACAACGGGATGGTCGAGGAGAAACTCGGGGCCGTTTTCATAGGCCAAACCGAATTGGAATCCACCGCCATGAATAAATTCTAGCACAGGAAAATTTCCTGTTGCAGAAGGATCAGGCGTGAAGACATTTAAATAAAGACAATCTTCTTGGCCTTCAACTATTCCTGTAGTGAAGTTGAACTGGAGACATTTAGGTTTGTACTCAGTAGCGTCATACATTCCTTCCCATGTTGGGGGCGGACCTTTGGCAGGCTTTTCATAAAATCAAAATTGACTTTAATTCACGATGAATTAATTATTTTATTTTTTCAGGTAAAATTACCTGGAAGCGAGCTGGCGGTTGGGCAAATGGTATTCCCATAAAACCATAAAATACTTTACCCTCCCTGGACACTAGCTGCTTTCCTTGAACCTTTCCCTGAGGTAGTGATACAATTGTTGGAGCTGAATTTTCGCTGTATCCATGCCAAATATTTCCACTTAGAACTATAAAAAACAAAAGTTTCCGGAGAACTGCCATGGTGAACATGATATCACAGTAGACGGAGGATATGATATAGTTTTGCTTGTCTCCAGGTTTACAATGACAGTTTTCATTTCAAAGACTCATTTAGCGTTACGCAGAAGTTTTTACATAAAAAAATTTGTTATGTATGAGTTAATGTTTGCTCTTCGCTTATCATGTTGATATCAGTATTTGCTAATATGCAACGTTATTTGTTCGTGGGCAAACAAGAATTCACGCGTGACTTAACAAATTTGATACTGACTGACAGGGTTCTCGAAGGAGTTGAATTGAATCTGATGAAAATTGGTAGACGTACGAGAATAACTTTTCAAAGTAGAAGCAAAAATGACATAAAGCTCATATTATGGGATTTATGTGGCATACTTACCAAAGCAAGTAAATCTATCATGAAATTTGAATCTTTTCTTGAAAAAGTATAGCGCATGCATGCACGAGAAAGCAAATTAGCTGACGCTAATTACCTTAAACAAATGCTGGCGCTAAACGCCGAATATGTAAATTTATTCTACGAACGGGTATATGTGACCGTGCATGCACCCGCACCGATGCAAACAAGACACGTGTTTTTGATTTCCTCATTCTTAACTGACTGAAGTAACCTCAGCAATTTTTTCATTCATTCAATTGTCAATTGTTGATTCACTGGAGTGAAGTGCTAACCAAGGGAAACCTGAAGGAGTCATCTTTTATTTCCTCATTCTTAACTGACTGAAGTAACCTCAGCAATTTTTTCATTCATTCAATTGTCAATTGTTGATTCACTGGAGTGAAGTGCTAACCAAGGGAAACCTGAAGGAGTCACCTTTTATCTGACAGTTTCAACTTTTGACATTCTTGGAGGAAATGGCTGAGCCTGAATCTAATAACGTGATGCGTGTACGTTTCCAGTCAGACTTTGACTGTTCTGAGTCCAATTCGGATGCAACCACGGAGGTTTCCGACCAGGATGATGATGATGCTTACTTGGCGTTTCCTGAAAGGGATGGCACTCAGGTAAAGTGCTCGTCCCTTAATTACTTGAACTTTTGGTATTGAATAATTTCAAGAGTAAGAATGTACACTGATTAACTAGATTTTCGAGGAAACCATTAAACACAAGATGACATTAAGCTTTGACGAAAGGCTTCTCGAACCGAACTACGTGCCATGCAAGGACGAAATGGTTAATGGTGAGGCAGGGATGATTACACTCCATGAGTTTAGCGACATGTGGAAGGCGAGATGGTTCGTGATTAAAGATAAAAATAAGTTTAAATATAGATGCATCAGAAGATATAATGATGAGTCGTAAATTTTCACAGGAAAGTTTACGGGACAATCAACAAATGGGCCAGAAAACAGAGGTGGATGTCTCTTTACGTCCGATGTGTTGAAGGTCCACTTCCGCCAAGCATGGAGCAACAGGTGACTTTCTCAGTCTTGGATCAAACAGGAAAATACCTTCACACGAGAAGTACTCATTTACAAACAGTCGTTTATTTTAAAAAAATTAACTGAATAGCAATGACTTGTGTGCTTGTTTTAGGGGGACCGCCAAATTACCCTGTATGTTTAAAGATCACAACTGGATTCACCTACTTCATGAATTTTCCAAAACTGCTCAACTCTCTTTGTCCGCGTAATGCTTTGATTCTTGAACTGGAGCTGGTGTTAAGTTCCCCTCAGCCCCAACTGGGATGGCACATTCTTACACCGCAGCTCGTCAGCGGTCCGTCGGAATCCGGCAATAACGGTACTGACCCTAGAGAGGACCCTGATATCATGCAGTTCGCTCGAGCGGTTTTTGGTGAAAGTGAAACACGGTCGAACACGGCTGTTTTCTCTAATCCCTACTTTCTGGAGAAGTTAAAGCCGGTCTTTAGCGCTTTGAAGGAGGCCTGTCCAGGTATAGTTCCATCTATCCAAGCTATCGCTCGAGTACCACCACATGTCGTCCCGCAGGCACCACTTCGCGTACCACCTAAGCCAACACCGTCAGCTCCTCTTGAAGTCCCCAATCAGCAGGAACAGGTTATTCTAGCCGTTGAAGATAATGGTAAGATAATGCCTTCGGACGTTATGGTTTCTTTGAAAAACCTCAAAGCAAGTAAGTGTTTTGGCAAGAATAGCATTTAAAATTTGAAACTTGTTCCTCCAAGATTTTAAGTTTTTGTTTCTCAATTTCAGAATGCGGCGCAGCATTCTTAAACGACCCAACGCTCCATATCTGGACCCAAGAGGGACATTTAAAACTAATGAAGATACGCCCAACCGAGTCCCATCGCAGGGTCTACGACGTGTTAAGAATTTTCCAGAATTACATTCAAACACAGGATCCAGGATTCTCAGGGGCGGAAGACTTTTCATTCTTGCAGCGGGCCCTGGACGTTGCTGATTTTGCCCTCTGTAATGAATTGATGATCCTGATTGTGCGTCAAATGCTCAAAGTAATGAGACCCGATGATGTACCTGCTCTGATGAATGTGATCACCTCTATTGCGGATCATAATATACGTATCTTTGACCAAGTACAAGATTATGTCAGAGAGTAAGTTGAATGTTTGAAAAGTTTATGAAAGATGAGAACGTTTCACGTTGACTTGCTTTTGTTTGTAGGAATTGGAATATTATTCGATGTTGTCGAACGTTTGCGGACGCTTCTAAGGACGTATTCATCCTCATGTCAAAATTTTTATTTTATCCAGCCAAATGCCTAGGGAATTTACATGAAGAATTGCAGAAGGAAGCTAAGTTAAGTCTCGATCCAGTAGAGGACGAGAATGTGGACGAGGAGGAAGAATTTAAAGATTGCTCTTCTGGTCCAATTGAAGACGAGGAAGAGGACGAGGAGGAGAAGGAGGAGACGGACGAGGAGGAGAAGGAGGAGACGAACGAACAGGAGAAGGAGGAGACGAACGAGGAGGAGAAGGAGGAGACGAACGACGAGGAGTCTCTTTAGAAATTTTTTTCCAATTCGTGTGTCACGAAAGGGAAAGAGGCATAGTATCCAGTCGAGGATACTGTTGTTCTCTCACTCTATTATTATAAAATATGTGTAAAACGATTTTGATTCATAATTATTAGCTTTAACCAAGTTTTTAGTTTTATGGAAATTTATGAATGAATGTTTGTGGAAGTTGTATGACTCAGACTATTAGTGTAGTGAGAAATTGTATTACATGTGATTGAAACGATAAACTTCAGTGTTTAATGTTATTAAATGAATTAATCCTGTAATGGCACATAATATCGTCTACTCCAAAAGGAAACAAAAAATTATCGATTGGTCCCAATCCGACTGTTCGTCGTCCCCACGCTGATGTTCAACTCAGTTTCTTCCAGCAGCAAATGATCTTGAACGAGTCTGGAGCAAGTCCGAAAGGTTTCATTCCATCAGGTGCAACGTATTCGTTAACTTGATACTCGCACAGAATCTCGTACCCATGCAAATCCCGTCCAATTTGCTGATAGTCAAAAGTTGTTTCAAAGCACCAAGTATAAAATGAAGTTCAAAAATCAGTATTTGAATAATTTACCATTGTTAGAGGATTCGTATTTGTGGTTAGTATCCCGACAAAATTTGATTTCTTTGCCATTTCTATATTTTGCTCTTCCATGAATTCAATCAGGGATACTCTTTCTGAGTCATCTACATCTTCTGGTGTGCCCATCATAAAGCTGTGGAGCAACTTTCCCTTTCCTGTTGGCAGGGATGACCTTTGCTGAGACTCAACAAATTCAAGAAACTCCATCACATATTTTATCCCTTCTGTACAGTCTGCCTCGCTGGGCTCGTCGTACACGTCGAAACTTAAACTGACAGCGACAGCCTTCCCGGTTGATACTCTTCTTACGATGAACCTGCATTACACAGAACAATTTTTAAAGAAAATTTTCTTGCAATCAATCGTACTAAATGTAATCTCTGGGTGGATAATCTTACGAATACTGCTTCTCGACTATTTCCTTCCAAATCGACTTCACCAAAGCTGTAAAATCCCAGTAGGAAACGTTTACATACGCTTCTAGGTCACCATGTTTCGAAAAGCTGTAGCTGATTATGCTGAGAAAATTAAATATCCCATAATTTAATTAATTACACCTTTCCACATTACTTATTGCTCGTAAAAAATTCATCTCCTCAACTTACTGAATAGCTTCTTCCGCATCTTCATCCGTTAACAGGGTAACCGCATAGTCGTTCTCTTCAGAGTCCATTTGTTGACTGTTTTCATTGACCACTCTCAAATTCTCCAAGATGTCTCGCATTGTTTGTGCTGACGTAAAATCCGGAATGCTTATGTATAAATTTTGCTCGCGCAACTTCACGATAACGACCACAGTGTTGAGGGACGTTCCACCCACATTGAAAAAGGAGTCGTCAAAATTTTCTGCTAAAACTTGGAGAGATGTTCCAGTCACTTGGGATACAACTCGTAGCAATGTTTTCGCAGTTGGAAGCTCCTCTGGGGCAACTTGCAGTATTTCCCAGTCATGGAACTCCTCTCGATTCTTCATTTCCGCTGCGAACAGTTGCAACAGCCGTTGGCGATCTGTTTTCCCATTGACCAAGAGAGGTATCTCGGGAATAAGTCGTGCGATTGGGTACTCATAGTCCCTCAAAGACTTCTCCATTTTTTGCGTAAGCATTTCCAAAGTGACGAGTTCCGACGATGGAACAATGTAGGCGACAATTTGCTGGTCAGGCTCGCTAGGCCGATAGCACAACACTTTTACCTTGGAAACGAGGTCAAAGTTGGAGATGACGGATTCAATTTCCGAGAGGTCGACACGTTGACCGCGCACTTTGATTTGGGAGTCGGTTCTTCCTTCGTACATGACTACTTGAGAGCCATCTGGAAGACTGGCGAGACGACCGAAATCTCCAGTTTTGTAGATTTTCTTGTGAGGATATCGATCTGAGAAGGGATTTATCAAAAATTTATCTGAAAATGGTAGCCCAACGTAACCAGAGCAAAGATTACTCCCAGAAATATAAATTTCTCCCATTGCCCCGTGCTCAACTGGAAGGAGGCTGCCAGTAAGAATGTAGATGGTCGTATTTTGGAAAGGGTAACCAATCGGGACTCGGTGTTCGATCGATTTTGTCGACACATCGCCGGCACACGTATATGTTATGTAGGTCACGTCCGCCATTACCTCGGTGGAACCGTAAAAGTTGCAGAGTGTAAACTTTTCAGGAAAGTTATCGAAAAATTCTAAATTTGAACAACAGTCACAGCAGTCGCTACAGCCATTTTAAAATTTAGAAGTGAAATAATTTCATCACTTTTTAGTTAGTGTTACCCTTAAGCAGCTCGTAAGATAAAGCTTCTCCAGAGCACACCCAGAGCCGAACAGACCTGAGCAGCTTACGACCCTCGAGCTTGCCAACGATGGAAATCGTTTGAAAAATTGCTTTGAGTAGTGATGGCACCAAGACAACACGAGTGATCCCGTATGCATGCAACTTCTCCATGAATAATGGCGGCTGCGATGTAATTGTTTTGTCGAAAACAATCAACTGGAAACCTTGCATTAACGGTCCAAAGATCTAACAAGTGTATTCAAAGCGTTATAAACTTTCATCGATAAAAAAGGAAAAAAAAAGCTTCACGGTTATCCTCATCACCTCAGCAACAGAGTCGACAAATGTAAGAGACGTTTTGAACACGCATTTTTCCATAGGAATAAACGGAAAGTTTTCCCATTGCCATGACAATCGGTTCAAAACGGCACGGTGGCTGAGTCGCACCCCTTTTGGCTCTCCTGAGCTCCCCGAAGTGTACAAAATTATGGCGCTTGATTCCGCATCCTCTGGATTCTTACCTAACCACTTTCTAGCAACGATTTTACGGAACCCCAAACTGGGTCGGATCTTTTTATAGATTTCATCCGTGCTGAGCAGTAGCGTATGCTCTTTGACTGATTCAAACTTTTGCAAAACAAACGACTTATCATCGCAGATGACCATGAGGGGCTTACAATCCTTGACAATTTTAAGGATCCTCTCCTCCGGAAACTGGATATCAAATGGTACATACGCTGCACCGCATTTTAAAATCGCAAACAAAATGGTGATGAGTCGATCACTTGGTTGGAGGCAGACGCCAATGACTGCATCCCCGTCAGGATTTGGAGGGGACTCAACGCGACCACACTCGTTTGCTATAACATCCGCAATTTTCGACGAAATATGATCGAGCTGTTGGAACGTATGGTGTTTCTCGCCGTCCACAAGTGCAACGTTTTCAGGACGGATTCGGCCTTGTGCAAAGCCATCCGCGAAGAAACGTGAGAGGGTAACTGAATAAGGATAGCTTTTCACGGGTCCATGGAGTATTGATTTTTTCTCTGAAAAAAAAGATGGAAAACAGCGAGACTTTTGTACGTGATAATATTGTCAAGATGATATTGAATTCTATGGACATACCTTCGGCACTCATACTTTTCTGCGATGTTGAGTGGATCACGACGCGTTTAATACTGGCCTGCAAAAGTACCAGAAGAATTCTCTTGTGAAGGAATTGTGAAGATGTTGCTGAGTGGTTGTTGAGCTCAAGTCTGGCGAGTAATTCGATATGAAAATGTCACTCAGAAGCGTTCCAGTGATAGATCTTGTTTGATGGGTGAAGAGGCATTGGCATGCAAAAGCAATAGACGAGGATGTTTTGTTCATGGCGTAGTGAGCAAAATGATGAATTGTTGTTGTTATATGAGGTTTTAATTGAGATTGTATATGGTTATAGGCTTGTATCAAGTTGTTTGACGTTTTTTTAATGAATCAAATGCGACGGTCTTGAATTGGAAACAGGCTGGACCGGTATTGTTTTGTTCGATCATTTAATGTGATTAAACTAGAACAAGAGAAAATTTGACAGCGGATGAGTTTTATATAGGGTGATTAATAAAGTTGTACATTTGAAAATGGAATGACAGTGAATTTCGGATATATGCATAAGGTTTTGTATATATTTTAAGCTCACTTTTGTCACGGCTTCAATTAGAGTTTCCTTTCTAACTAGGTTTTTATTATAATGGGCTGGAAATAATAAGGAAGTTATTATAATTGTGATGTGTATCGGACAAGGGGCGATGTGAGATTTCGCACAAGAAGCTCTAATCTATAATGTGTTGACGTGATCTTAGCTGTTATTTTTCATGCCTGGTCATTATGTAAAGAAAATTGGGGACATAAATGACCTAACTATTAGTTCATTCCGATAAGAACAGTTATAACTGCTGTTTGGTATTCAGATGTTCATACGCCAAAGTGGGTCAACTTGTTAAACAGTAAGACTAGACTGAAATGTTTCTCGTACGATGGTTTCCCGTATTTCTTCTAACGCTGCCTATTCGTCGGGGAGTAGTAGCGAAACACACGCTTTCCAGCTACAATTTTACAAATTTTCAGAATCTTTCCATTTGTCACTTGCATTTCAAGTTGGATATCCAGTCCCATTCGAATGTGATATCAAAAGGGATGGAATCCAGCCAAGATTTTGTTACTTATACTTTTGTTTCAAACAATAGAAATGCAACCAGAAGTAAGACTTTTCTTTTGTTCAGAAGGTTTGTTCCGTGTGTCGTTTGGTTTTATGATTTAGTTGACGTCTGGCCCATTTCTAAACCTGGTTTCTCTTTAATGCAAAACGAAAGTTGGGAGTTTTCACCAGAAGTCGTCATTTTTCTCAGCAAACAAATTCTAACGCAAGTTTTTCCAGCAATGAATGAAGTATTTCGGTCAACATACTTCACAGGTATCATCTACATTGTCATTGGACACAATGTTTTACTTTCAGTCACACTTTCCACCCAACAATTCCGATACGTGTCGACCATATCATATACCCGACCATCTAAAAATTTCCTCGGCCATAACATGAAGAATCTTGCAATACTTGCTGACATGGACGAATGGGAGTATACCCACTACGCGCCCACCTGTGATTATAGCACAGTCTACAATGTAACCCATATTCCACCCACTGTTGAGCGATGTATTTACATCGAGCTAAGTTTAAAATACAACTATTCCTTTTTGGGCTCAAATGGATCCCCGCCAGGTAATTACCACGTCCAAGTCGGGAAAAAGATAACATCGTCAACATCTCTGATAGAACGGGATTTGAAGGCTCAGCGTAGAACCATTATACCATTGCCAATTCTGTACGAAAAATGGGGATACTTGGTAATAAAAAATCATGGACGGTCCTATTCCTCGGCGCTGCTAGGCCCTTTTGATTTCTCAACTTGGATTGCTCTTACGTTCTCCATACTTGGTGTCTGGCTGGGTGTCATCTTTTTGGACATCCAACGCTCTCCAGGAAAAACAATATCCAAACTTGGTTTACTTTTGTCCTTGGCCAGCAACCTTCTGGATCAGTACCATCCGTCCATGGAAATTCCATCTAAAAGCCTCAACAAAGTATTACTCGCGCCATGGATATTTTCCGTGCTCGTCCTTGGAACATTTTACAAAGGTGAATTATTTTCCTTCATGACTAAACAACCCACCCCATCATATCCAAAAGCCCTAGCGCCCCTTGTCCACTCCAATCTCATGATAGCCACCTTTGAGTCAAGTATTTACAATGGAAAATTGAACTCGACATTACTAAATTACATTGACGAGGCTTTAAACGACTCCAGATTACCAGTGTCCGAGCGGCAACAACTAAGCATGCTAAATACTTCACTAAAATATTTCCCACATTGGCTCTTTGCTCTGTGTCAGCTAGCAGCAAACTTGTCCATCATCGAACATTCCTGGCCGGTCAACAACTCTGCGAGAATCTCTCCTCAGCTAAGCCAAGACTTGGCGTCTTTGGACACTCTCCTTCATATGAGAATGATGCGACATGTGTTATCTTTGTTCGCTCCGAGACGGTGGTTATCTCCTGTCGTTAAACTTGAAAACTTTGTAAGCACTCGACCTTGGACTGTGTCGAGGAACCAGTTTTACTTCATTTTCAAACACGGCTTGGGCCAGCTTTACGAGAGTGGGCTGTACAACCGTTGGGGCAGCTATCATGACAGTTTCAATTCGCTTGGCAATTTTTACAGAGTGAAAACCTACATAACTAAGCTTGTTGTTGCGGAGGTAACCCACAAATGGAAGTTATCGGTTCCAGAGCACGCCTGGCGTAATTATCTCTTCAGTTACGTGCTAAATCCAAAATCGTCTTTTCATAAAAGCAAAAATAATGACGCAGTGCAGCCGATTCAGCCAGAAGTAGTCCAAGTAGGTGGACTTGTTTGCGGAACAGTTTTGGCAGCCGCTCTGATTACATTAACAGCCGAGTTGATAAGCTCGCGTTACTCTCTCGCAAAATATAAATTAAAGAAAAATATTGCATAAT
>VICI01003966.1:0-11945 GCA_019593645.1 Akabosia matsudoensis
AAACATTTTGATTTTGCCGGAATTAATTTGAATTCAAATAAACTCTATGATTTCTCCTGAATGCGTATATTTTAAATGGGGAAAATTTTACTGTGAAGTCACTGAACAAAAACCTTAAACGTTTATGACAAAATAGTTATGAGGGTTTAGTTTATATTATGTCCATCTTTCGATAATCTTTTTAAGCTAAATGTAAAAGGGATCTCATCAAACTTTCCTGTATACCTATAAGGTTGTGTCTTCAGTAAGCTAGAATCTATACAGAATTTTATTTGATGTGTGTTTGGTGAGTAACATCAAACATCTTCAAAATGCATAACAATCTAAATTCTAACGAAAAGTTTATCGTGACATCATCTTGGCATGAAACCTTATTATATCTATCGACTACTGTTCACAAGTAAAGGAAAGCCTTTACGAAATTTTTTCACAGTAGCGATTTTCTTCGGCATAAATGTATGTCTGGTTTATCTAATTACAGTCAATACATACATAGCAGACAGATCAACGCAACAGCAATAGGTATATAACCAGAATTAAACAGGCACGAGTGATAAGTCATCGTGGCTTGAAGATATACATAATAAAATATCAAAGATTTGAATGAATAGATTGAGTAGGGATCGTAAAGCATATTTTTTAAATCTTGGTATTAGTGGTGTCACTTGTTATCAGTAAAAAACATTTGAGTAATTCACTTCCAACGAGAAAAGTTTGAAAAAGAAACTTAAAGACGCAACATAGACTGGACAAGAAGGGAGGAATGGGGTAAAGGTTTTAAAAATGTGAAATGAAGAGGTGTGGGAGACTTGCATATATTTTTCAGCTTCAAGATTGAACCTAAATTTTTAATAATCGTGATACTGTAACGATGCGTTATTCATAGTGTTAATGTTAATGCAGTTATGTCATTACTACATTAGGTTTGCTTCAACCAAAACTTGAAAGTCGACTTTTTCGTGGAGGCTCTTTTTTATTTAAAAAAAAAGTTAATAATGAACGGCAAAATCATCATAAATATATAATCCACACGTCTACGTTCATCATAACTTTAATTTGTCTTGAGATGAGAAACGAACAGAAAAAACTTCATTTTCCGCTCTTTTCACGTGTACGATATATTTCACAGACGAAAAGAGCCACAGTATTCAGGTTAAAAGGTTTAGCCTCAGCCATTTTTAACAGTCGAGAACGAAAAATACGCATGAAGGCAACCCATCTTGTCCGTGAATCGAACGAGTGCGAAGATCCCTTGGAAACTGAGAGTTGCGGATGCAAACAATATTTAAAAGTTTATAAGAAGACATCGGAGTAACCATTTTATAAGAAAAAATATAACATGATATTTTGATAGCAAACCACTCAAATGGCTGCCTATTTTAAAAGCTTGCTCAAATACATTCAATTTTTCCTTCCAGTCAAAAATTATACTACATACCTTACTTTTATGATAAGGTTCTAGTTGTCTGTAGAATAATATGTAGCTGTACCAAAGATAGTAGCCAAACATCATTACACAACGTTATCTACAAAACTTGTGTAGTTGGGTATAATGCACCAATAATGATAGAGTATCTGAAACTCGAGGAGTTTAAACCATACTTCATACTTATGATTCTTACGTAAAAACATGATAATCGTGAGCTATAAAGAAAGGCTTTTAATGTACATGAATTTTATGCCGGTTTGAGTCCATGACTTGGCTTTTGATCAAGTAAGTAAAGCACAGGATTTGTATGGCTGATGTGTGTTTATATTATGCATGTGTACGATTTCGTGAAATGTCGACACATAATTTTGAACATTGCCTTCTGGAGGATAAAATATCTAGGTTGATTGTTTACCTAAACAATTTAAATATCTTTTAATGGATTTTCCAGGATGAAGTGAAACATTATTGTGACTCCGTTAGATAAAGGAAAAGTTTTCAATGCTGGAGGGATCAAGTAACTCAAACAAAGAAGACTGTTTACATTTGATTTCATATTACCAGTTCATTTTTTTTATCCGAACGAAACGAGTTACAGAATCTATGCGTTCTGGAATGGCAGGTTAGTATGGTGTTTGATTTTCTGTATATGATTCTGTATATCTATGAGATTTTTACCCCTGTCACTGTTGACTTAATGAGATCATTCCTAAGTGTTCTCGGTTGCATTTATTCGTCTTGGTTAAAAATATGCAGTTGGATATATGTATTGAATTAACAACTCATATGGGTATATATATACATATATAGCGAGGTATCATTAAAGTGACAATATTATAGATAATCGGTCATACGAATGGAGTTACAATAAATCCGTTTTCGTTCGTTGAAAATTCAAGAATTATTAACCCATTGCATCATACGAATGGAGTTGAATGCAAATGAGAATAGAATTGTAGAAGGAATATTATATGTATTGATGATTTTTACCCAAAACCAGACATAAATGCTAAATGAAAGTCAAAATACGTTTTTCAAATGGATATTAGTCCTTCAGATCAAGACAAAAGATGGGAATTTTGCTTAACCTAACGCTTCATTTCCCTTCAGATGACCGTTTTAATGACGATTTTTTAAAAATCGCGCATGTCCTCAACATCAAAAAGCATCTTCCTGTCTGTTTTATGATTATGATAGTGCAGGATTTATATTTCCAACATCAATAGAAAAGCGTACAACGTGCTTCGCAGCATTTTATGTGATTTTAGTATGCCACGAGGGAATTAGTAGGGATGTGAATATGATGATTTCTAATAAGGTTGATGGCCCATCGCACTGTATACTATGTTGGGTAATGTATCAACTATCCCAAAAAATGTATCCAGAAAAACGCTACCAAACTCTTTGCAAACTCAGTTTTCCTTCTGGTGAGATCTCTTTCCATGTATTCCCATATGACTAGGCTATTTTTAAATCAGGAAAATAGTTTTTGAGTGGTGGTACCGTTCTGATGACGAGCTATTTACGTCGTTAACGTCAACGTTTCTGGTGCATTTTCTCAATCTCATTCATTACAATTCCCCTGTGAACAAGTTAAGTATTGCTTTTAGTTTGATGGCTTGAGTGTTTCGTCCGTGTGATGGTGTGTTTCGCTTGTGATAGGGAAAATCATTCGTGGTAACACTTTGGTGATAATCAAACGATAGATTTTTATATTAACTTCTACATTATATGTGACCCGTATTTCTGCACCTCATTTTGTATAATATACTTGTCTGGTGTGGTGTGAACTGTAATATAACCGATCACAGAACTGGAATCAAATTGTGGGCAATCTATTTAGGTGGGCTTGCACGTTGAGATTTAGCGGATAAAAGCTGTGTGCACATCTTTCCATGCTCTTCGCCAACACATAAAAATGTTTATTCGAAAGAAATCTTAGTTGGTACAAAATGAAACTAAAAGAGGGTAAAAACCAAGCAAATTTTGCAAAAAAGGGAATAAAAGAGAACTAGTAGAAATTGATGTCCCTCTGGCTAAAGTTTCATTCTAAATGCCCTGTGAACATAAGGAGATTTTTAATGAATACACGAATGACAATAAGGTAAATTTTTTGTTCGCAACTTACTGAACGAAATCTGTAGACTTTGCAACAACATGTTCAAACTCAGCGAATGATAAAAGGCCGTCGTCATCCAGGTCAGCTTCTGAAGTTAAATTTTTACAAAGTTGCTCTATATCTGAAGTAGATAGATCTTCTTCACCTAGCAGTCTAGAGATTATTGTCTGCATATCTTCTTTACTTAACATATCATCGCCATCAAAATCTGTAGTGTAAAATCGATGTAGATTCTCTGAACGCAAGTTTTGAAAATAAAACTGATAGTGAGAGTATAGTGTTTACATACCATACCAAAAATTTTGAAAGCATATTCGGCCTTTACAGAGACAGGAGCTTCTTCACTAAACACAGACATCATATCCAAAAAATCTTCGAAGTTCATGTCCCCATCGTCTGTAGAACTAAACGTTACACAGATTCTATCAGCAAACGGATTCACTTTTAGCTCTGGATATTGTTTGATCTTTTCCATTGGAAGACGAACGTCACGATTTTTATTTACTGCTTCTGGGTCTAAGGCTTTAAATTTTTGAAAGCAACTGAAACGCGCAAATTTAAACCATTCTTAAATTTTTAATATAACAAGAGAACTGGAGAGATCATAAAAGTCGACATACAGTAAAATTTCTCTTTTCGTAAAAAATGTTAAGTCCAAAAAGTCATCCAGTTCTTGCTCTGTAAAAATACTTTGCTTTCCGCCCATCACTTAGATTACCCTACTTTTAACCTTGGTATTTTGCTGAATCGGATTTGGGAAGCTATTCCTGTCGCCTTCATGTTAGAACAAAGGAAAGTGAAATTATAAGATCTGAGTAGCAAACTTAATCATTTTTAATCATGTAGGTCTTACCATCTGGTAAAGTATTTGGTCAGCATCCCATTTATGCACGATTTAAGTGCAATAGCACGTTGTTAGCCACGATAGGTTTACGACAGGAGAGAAACGGTCTTCCAGCTATTAAATCCAACGAGCTCATCTGGCCCAATATAACTACATCATATTAATTATAGAGTTATTTATTTACTAAGAGTTCAATATAAGAATTTATCACAGGTTTATTTATCGTTTACTCACAGAATTGAATTTATACATAGCAACAGGTAAGAACAGCCAATTGCAAAATCGTTTTCGTCGATATAGCTCTATTTGTTATGGTAAGGTCGGAGGAAAGAAGATTTATCACAGGAGCGTTTCGAAATCATTTTCATATCCACCTGCGAATGTTTTACAAAGTTTCAAATTTGCAACATTAACGAAACAGCATTTGTTTATGCCTCTCTTTGCTAACATGTATTAATATATACACCTAAAAGTTGTACTTCTTAGGTCTGAGCTTATTCAAAGTAGTGGGCGTACTTCCTACGAGCATCAGATTCGCAATTCACAATTACAAATTCATTATCATGTATAGACATAGACATTATTAGTATGCCAATAAATAAACCAACGTTGAAGGAATTTATAGAAAGATGGCGTGACACAGGAAACAGTAGCTTGAATGCATAACAAGACAATAATTTTACGTGAATCAGTAGTCGATACTACAACCATTTTGTTTGATTTGTGCTCCTGATTGCTGTAAGATACTAGTACATTGTTATTCCAATCATACATGTCTTCATTTCAATCAGATAAGCGTCACAAATCGTGTGTATTTTATGGCATTAGACATATCCCAACGAAACTCTAACAATGGCCAAAACCGTAGTCGTCCGTTTTAAGCCACATAATGATGCCTGTCTTGTTTACATGATTTGTGTTGTGTTGAACTCTGCAGTGACATAGGTGGTATCGAGGAATAGAAACAGTGTAGTATACGTATCTTACAGTTGACGGTAGGCAGATAAATGGTTTTGGTATCATCTTCAATCAACGATTTGTGTCTTCCCTGATTATCATAACAAAGGTTGTGGAAGAGGATAGCTGAAATAGTACAAAATTTGTATTGTTATAATAGTTGTAAAGCAGTTTTGGGCAAAGTGGAGGAATTCAGTGTAAAGCACGTTTTCACTAACACAGCTCACACGAAGCTGGTTAATAAGGAATGCAGTTAAAGACTCGACAGCAACTTATGCGCAATGACACGCATTTACTATGTTTGTGTTTCTTTAAAAAATCACCAGAAGCTCATGTCTATCTAGTAAGCATAAACTCTCCTGTAAGTTTCAGAAGAAATCAATAAAAACAGTCGCTTTTCGCTTAAGTATTTGAGCCCACCTACGCCTTAGGGTAAAGTATCAGGTTTCTGTTTATTAGATATTATCGTTCCTTAAGTGCAGTGGCACAACATCACCGTCATCATAGGTAGCAGCAGATTTGTTATGAGGTCTCAACTTGCGAAAGAATAGGACGCAACAGTTGAAATCCATGTAATTATCGACTAACCTAATAAGGATTGATGGGGGTTGAACTATAAGCAAATTTGTTGGCGTTTTGTTGAGTCACGCATTAAAATTCTTTTAGGACCGTAAAGTTTGTAATTTTTTTGAGCAGTTTAGTTCAGGTTATAAACTATCCAGTCTGTTTAGTTATAACCACATCCATTGTCGATGGATGAAAAGTTTTTGCGCGACCCTATTATTATTTCTTTTCTCGAGCTGTTTGAATGGGTGACAAAACAGTAGTGCTAACACCTTGATAATTATTTCTGTACACAAAAGTAAAACTAATTCATCACAACGCTCTTTATTTGTTTACATGGCTTGTTCGCAATGAGTTAATGAGTTTTGCAAATGTTGTGCACATTAACTAGGTAGAATGAGCACGTATAACGGAGAGCGAATACACCTGTTTACCAAAAAGAATACTTTGCGTTAGAGAAACTCATTGCACTGCACCTGATTTGTCAATACATCCGTAATAATTCCTTCACATCTCTATAAGCCGTTTTTTTATTGCAGTTGACATTGCACACCATTTGGAAAACTTTGAAAAAAGTCAAGTCTTAAAAATAGATAACATTTAACAAGATCGAACGAGGACTGCATGAGAAAGGGTTAACAGGGTTAACATGACAGTCATCTATCAGCTACTTGAGCTACTACGATTCGAAGTTTACGTAATTTAGACCACCCAAATGTAAACAAAATCGATTGTTGGAAGGTTTCCATAAATAACATTCCTCCTTAGCTTAAGCTGAATTGCCATTTTGTAAATAATAGGAACGCCTAATTCAATTTGAGCCTTCGTAAGTTCCACCTTGTCGTATAATTCATGTATTTTTTGCATTTTAACTTATAGGGACTAGTATATTCCATCTCTACATATTTGCTTACGCATCAATAGCAATAAATTCTCAGGTATGTACTTTAGTGCTTCAATTGAATTTATGTTCGACGAAATACGAAGCAGAGAAAATCTTTTTCCACAGAAAGAATAAAACCTAATTCTCTTGCTTGATAAATGATTAACAAATGCAGTTTCGCTGTTTTTAACGGATGAGGAAATAAAAGAGATCAAACAACATTTATTACACTATTGCTAACGCTATCCCAAAGTGTGAAATATCGGTACAAGCTGTTATTTGGTTTGAGAGCAACGATTTGGTCGAAATTAAGATGTAAACTAATGAAGTTAAGTTCATGATCAGGTCATTTATACTTCTTCGAAAATTTTACCTTTTTGATATTCCGTCTGGTGTTTTCATTCAATCAATGACTTAACTTACATGTTTTTACACTGAACCGTTGCATTAGAATCACCGTAAAGTGCGCCTATAAACTTTTGGCATTACTGCGACTTTCAAAGTTTAGTTCGAAAGCTCATTCACGTGCACCGTTTTGACATGAGTGATTATTCCAGTCCTTACAATGATGATGATTATGTAGTCATTATGACCATAATAAAATACAAAACTATTTTTCATTACTCAATCAAAATTCGCACAATGCAGAAACACTGAACATTGTATTTGTAGTTTTCTCATTACATTGCCGTACGCTTCATACCATACTATGACCGTGTTGTGTATTAAAAAAATACAACCTATCTTTAATAATTAGAATTTGAATAACGTATATATAGTCAGAGTGGTTTACTGAAAGTTTTGATTTTCTATGATTTTACAATGTGGTAACATACGTTCAAATTTAGAGGACTCAGTAGTCAACCCGCGCATTTTTTGTGCCCATTTTTTAATAATTCAATGAAGTATGGTAAAGTTTTAGGGTTGCACTTTGTCTACCAAGTTAAACACAATATAGTAGCGTCACAACAAATCTGTTTCGAATTTTATTATGGCTCATCGCCTTTATAAGAACATTTGAAGGTTAAAAGACGAAGAAATGGAGCTTAGGAAAATGATTAGCATACACAGCAGACCAAAAATGGAGTCATCATCGTCAGGTAAAAAAAAATAGATTATTGGACAAGAGTAAAATAATAACTCTCATTTTTCATGAGTACCATCTCATGTAGTAACGTACCATGTAAGTTGCAAGCTACGCCAAATCTTTAGATTGGAATAGCTTCATTTATACTCGTGGCATTTCCGAGGCACTGCTTTTCACAATGTCAGTCAGTGGCATTAAGGATAAAAAAATATGGCATTGTTAAGTTCACGACCACGTTAATGTGGAATACATATTCATTTCTGTTATGCAAAACTTTCGCACATACTAAAATGGGAAAGATGATGTGCTTTTATGGTTCATGATGATGATGATGAACACAATTCTTTGCAAAAAGCGATTATCGTTGGGTTACAAAGTGACTTAGGGTAACATTTTAGCTTTTCTTTTATTTGCTTATATTTAGCTGCAGTCTTTACGCTGTTGCGTTGTAATATTGCTGCGTCTTTTCTTTTTGCTGTAAGCATAATTTTAAATGTTGGACAATCTAGATTGTCTATAAGTGGGTTTCGAGCTTATGTAATGGAAAGTCGAAATGAATGTGCTAAGTTTGTAGAGATAAGATGTGTGTGCATGCTAACACACTGACATTTTAGTGGCCCACAGATAAAAAGGTTGAAACATTTTTGCGAAAGATTTTGCAGAGACAGCTGGGGTCGTAAAATACATTCTCACCAAGTGAATATCGTGATTGATAGCGTAGATAACTTAGTGATTTTCGTTCGTCGTTTCTTACCATAAGTTATGCAAGCATATTTTCGGATTCAGTGGCAGGTGCATTTTCATACGAATTTCCATGAGCTTGTATGTTTTCATTAAAAGTGTTTGCTTTTATTGCAGACAAATTTTCAATTCGGAATGCAAGATCATTTTAAGTAATTCGTATAGTTCGCTCTAATCCAATCTGGATTTTTGTTTTGAAGTGAACACTAATGGCTTTTAGTAGTGATTTTTGTGTCATTATTCCTGGTGTGGCCAGAATAACTTAGTGCTATTATAATAGCACCACCTATTCAGCGTTTTCCTGCAATCGATGACATCCTCGTCGAAACCCTCTCCCAGTGTGGCGAGACATCATACAATAATCACTCGATCAGTATATATTATATGAAACTATATCCATAATGAAATCGAAATTAGATTTTGGGAAAGACAGCCATCATCACTCACTATCACCGTTTTATTACTAGTACGTTTCAGCCCCATTACGACTGCAGTGTTATTTTCCATGATTTTCGTAAGGGGAAATTTCAAGCTGAAAACTTGAGAGAACAGGCAGAGAAATTATGTAGTACCGAAAACTACGGTGATACTCGAGTTAAATATGACTCTAAAAATTCTTCTCTTCATATAGCACACATTTTATACTATGGAACATATGGCTATTAGTAACATCTGGCAGTTACTACTATCATCATTATTACTGTAATACTAATATTCCTCCTAACGGTACGCATTTGAAAAAATACATTAATATACCCTACGATGCTCTACGCTTGAAAGCGAGAAAAATAACAAAGCGAGTAGATTCTTCTAGTCGTTGTAAACTGAAATGGAATGATATTATCTTATTATTATTATGACAATGAAGTTTTTATCGTGAAAGAAAACAGTGTGGAGTGTAGTTGGTAGTGTCTGAATCAGCTGAATTTAAAAAAAAGAATAATAGGTACAAAAATTAACTTGGCAAAAACGATAACATTATGGGCTATCACGCTTTGCGTCAAACTGATGAAAACTATCGGAAAATATTTCACAATACTGGTATGAAATAGCCTGAAATTCTTCGCATCAAAAGTTCAAGAAAAAACGGAATGTCTTTCATGTGTGGGTGAAAATAACGCTAGAACATTTCATTGCTATACATTCAAAGCACACCGAAGACGTAATGGTCTGACTGAACCTGAACAAAAAAACTAATTGCTAGAGTATATATACCAATAAGTGTAATAGAAGGGTAGTGCATGTGGGGAGATGAACCAGATGAAGGATCAACCAACATTTTCGGCAGCGTTTTTAGTTCATAGTTGTGTTTACTTTTTTTGTTCTCTGTTATCGGTCTTGTAACAACTAAAGTGTTTGCTACAGTTCCACATGAAAAGGAACCAAGATGAAAAGTGTGATGATCGAGTAATTATCATCATCATTGCTAGAAAAATACACACAGTGGGGATATTCCATATTGCGCCATACAACTTTCAAGAGCATTTTTTCCTACTACGTAGTGGGATGAACACAGGCTACCAATCCACTGTTGTTTTAAGTGTGTGAATGAAGGTTTTCGTTTTATTTTGTGATGCCGGCTTTACACTGTTTTACACACACGCATTTTACAAACAAGAACGAAGTGAAGAGAATGATGACAAGAGCGACAGATGAAACAAGAGAGAAAGAGTATTGCACGTCCAACAGCAGTTCATAAAAAGGTCCAGACTAGACCAGTGAGTTTTTCTATAGGTCATACCCGTTTTTCGTTATGTGTAAGTGCTGACGATCGTGTCCCCTGAGTAAAATGTCCATAAATGGACTCATTCAAAGAATCTACAGAGATAGATATAATATGCCTACAGATAAAACCTGCTTGGTAGCAGCTTAAGCGTCTAGTTGTTTCCGCGTAGACGATTCATTGGGCTGTGTTGGATCAATCTAAGGCAAAATGGGGTTTTCTAATAAAAACTTTAGGAAATGAATCATACGAATTTCACCGATTTTAGCAAACATCTGAGAATAGTGAACATCGTGACATTCATCGAGCGACTACCTCTCCTATGATCAATGTCAAAATAAATTGACCAAATGATAATAAAACCGTTTTCGGGTTATGAGCACCTGATTATTATTAGTGTTTGGTGTGTGTAAGAATGTGCCTAGAAAGAAATTAGCAGTGTGTGTATTGCTCATGTAAATTCCAGTTTTCTCCAGAAACCGATCTGGATGTTTAGAAAAACTGAGTTGTGGTCTGACTGGCCAAGTCAGCAAAGGTAATCATTTCCGGCGCGGAAAATACATCTTTTCTGTAAAGCGCTAGTATTTCTCTCTTACAGCTAATTGTGTTCGTTCAATAGAAGTAATTCTTTCCTATTTTCTGTGCAAAATAAAGTTTTAGTTTCATAGAACTTTTAGCTCGTTTGTAATGAGTATATTCCTGCTTCAGATTTCGGCAACTAACAACTAACGAAACAGGGAACTACATATCGAGAACACAGCTTATTGGGAATATAGATTCCATATTTAAATCAATCCTAAGTTTTTTACTAGAAAATAATGCCAATAATAACTCCAAGGAGAAGGCAGTATTTTCACAAGAAAATGAGCTATGAGAAAATGTGTGGAGTTTGTGTATGCATCATGTGATTGATGCGGTTTCCGTCCGTGGTCTTCTTTGTGTAGTTGACCAGATATTAAGTCCTGCACTTCGGCAGCTGCAGCATGAGTGTTGTATATCGGCTACTCCAGTATGTATATCTTTGGTGTGTGAAATACCCTGCCAGAATTGGCGTGGCATACATGTCTGTACCTTTTTTAGAACAGTGGGTTTGTGATACGTGAGTATTCGTCGTTCTTACATGCCTTTCTTTCGTACGTGAAATTTTCAATGACCATGAACTGAAGACATTGTTCCAGAGAATGTCAAAAAACGTTTATTTTTGGGGTGATTTTTATTCAGTACGTACACTTCCTACTCTCTCTAAATTGGTTACCTAGAGCTCAACTTTTTGGTCACCATAAATCGCTCAGCGATTTTGAGAGAAGAAAATGGCTTTGGTTTTTTAAGGTGCTCAGCATTTGCTTTTAACCAGTAGATGGAATAACAATTTCTTATTCCCTCTCCTTTTTTACCTAATACTTCTGAAATTCCTTCCTCCCTACGTACATATATCAACTGAATCCAGTTTAGTAGCTTCGTGCAGTTGATGAAATAATCTAACTAGGGAAGGTCGCCAGGTGTAATGCGTGTTAGTTGGTGCTGATTGTCATTTCCATGGCTCTACCTAAGTGTGATTACATATTCGTAAAAATTATGTTGCAAAAATCAGAGTTAAA